>CARXXK010000001.1:10667694-10853602 GCA_949089665.1 Macrosiphum euphorbiae | reverse complement strand
AATCATATTGTTTTACGGATGTTGAAAATATAAAAACAGAATAACGTAATTTTAAAACTTGATTTCATATCGTATTCAATAAGTATGTTCATTTACCAATGTTAAAATTAACTTTTAATTATTATGTTTAAATGTTTGATAAATAAAAAAATATATATTAAAAACTATATATTTTAAACTGTGTAGGTAAACTAATAAACTACTATCTAAATGATTTTGAATCCAATTTCCTATCGGTAGAAAATTATGCAGTATATAGCATATTATCACAACTAAAACATTGTAGGTGCCAAAAAGTACAACGAATAAATATAAAAAGAGTATACTATTAGAAAATCAATAGTTTTCACTTTTCTCTTTTAATTTAGAATTCGTAATTGCATTTTGTTGAATTTTGTTAGTGGATTTTCATAATGTATACATTTCTGAGTAATACGGTTAATCAAAATTTAGTTTATTTTATACATATTTATAAAAAACAATAGGTATTTTACATAGTTTTCAAATCGATTTTCACCAAATATATTTTATTCTGCATTTTATTATTTTAATATGAAAAATAATTAAGGCATTATTGTTTCCTACGTGAATTATATAGAGAACAATATTAATACCTACAACTTCATATTTTATAATTTATTTCATAACATATTAGATTAATGTTGACTTACCTAATACAGTTAAGTATACAGGATGACCTATGGGCGGAGTTGTACTTATCTGGCATTCATATATACCAGAATCTTTTTTTTGAGGATATTTTATCCTTAACGACCAGTTTTCTGAATGTGGTTCATGAATGGCTTCGAACCGTTGGTCACTTGTATATGTGTACCTTCCCGCAGTGAGAAGATGTATGTCCCGATGTCGTATCCACGATACCTGAAACACGTTTAGAATTTCAAATATATTAAAATATTAATCGTTAACTTTAAGACATAATATTATAATAATGGCATTATACATATTGGTTGGAAATATCAATTATTAATTTATTACTCTCATTAAATAATATTTATGCTAAAATTATTGTTGCATAACAGTACTAATAACAGATTCCTATTTTATTTATTTGCTTTAAAATACTAGGAAACTTCGTTCACATTTTCAAGAAAATAAACGTACAGAAAACGTATTATAGTTTGTATTGAAAATCAAGTGAATTAAATATTGGGGTTATTTTTTTTTTCTTGAAATTGTGTTTTGAACATAACTGAAACAGATAATATGTTTCACTATTTTATATCGCTTTAATTGCATTTAGTTATTTTTCTATAGAAATCCAACTATTTACAGACCTATTATTGTTATATGAAGTCAGTATATGTGACTAATACGAGGACGACGTTTCGTCGAAAATAAAAAGTTTATATTTGTGCATAAAGTATTATCCTAGATATAAATATTAAATGCTACTAAGCTAGATTACCATTAGACTTCCTAGATAGTTAAATATTCACACAGACCAAGAAAAGGGATGACCCACCTACGCCCCCCACAAAATCCCCACTGGGTTGCTCAATATTATAATTGAATAATAGTATTATCAATGTAAATTATAATGTTCTTCACCCACCTAAATTGTTTTTTCACAGTCAGAATAAGTAGATTTAAGACCTGTTTCCTTTTTTATATGAAAATAACGAGGAAGTAAACGATTACCTCATTGTCATAATGTATGTCAATTGTAAATATATAATATGAGTTCTAGAAATGGATAAGTAATAAATTATAATCTATCCATGACAGTTCGGGTAATATTTAACAAATAATAAAAAGTTCATGAATTTTATTTTTTATTCTATTGATTAGAAATTTTTTTTTATTGGTTATAAGATCGATAGATACAGTCTGTATTGTTAGTAAGCAAATACCTACTATACATACCATATACATATTATTTAAAATTGTAAATTATACGAAGAGAACAAATAAAATATAAATCTATGTGTGTAAGTGTATTTATAAAACGAACCAGAATACTCTATTTCACTATTTAGTATTTATATTACCTAGCTTGGAAGGAATGAAAATAAGTGTATACTAAACGTGTTTCTTATTTGATTGAATAAAGAGTAAATCGATATATTTGTACAAAGAAAGAGTAACAGTGATATTACAATATTAACTCTATAATTCCAGAAAATACTAAAACTTGAAAAATTCGAATAAAGCTTTTATGTATATTTTAACATTTCTACTTGAACCGACCGATTTGGAAATATGTTTAGCCAGAGCAGGTGTGAAATGGAACAAAGCCTCAGAAGTTGTTTCAACATGAAAGAACAACTGCAGATGTGCCAACGTCTTCGTGTATGTTTAATGTGTTAGTACCTAGTTGTTGCAAATGAAAAAAAAAAAAAAAGAGGTAAATTTGAAATCTTCAGGAAAAGTTGAAAACAACAAGTATTCAAAGAAAAAAAATCCATAACAAACTTTACCAGTTCGGTTACTTGAATATTAAAAAAAAACATTTAGTTTTAAAGGCTGTTGTATATTTTTTTCCACGATTTCCACGCAATACGCAAATTAAATTTCACAGTTGGTTATTGTCTTATCGTATTATTAATAGGTGTTAATATTATAAGTGATAATTTATTTATTAAAATTTTTATATAATATTATGGTTATTCATTGTAATCATAGTTTACTTAATTATTTTAACTAAACTATTAATTAATAATGCAAATTATGTAAGATACAATGATACAATTATAAGTATTAGTTATATAAATATTAAGTTTAAATTCACTTTTAATCAATGAATATTTTTTTTTTTTTTTGTAAGTCACGTGTTAGCATACAATTAATAATTATAAAAATTATAAGAATTCAAACCATTTCACTTTAGAAAAGTAATTTTGTCAGCATGTCAATTTTGTACGAATTTTGATACAACCAAATGTGATTCAGATATTATGTTTAAAATAAATTAAAATTGCGATTTATACGTTTTACTTTAGTAAAGGTAAAAACCAAATTTAATGTCATGACATCATATACTCAAGCTGACAATCCTATATGGTATACCCGATATTATTGTGCTTTTCTACCCTTAGCGCTATCGCCGTCTTCAGCACTCAACTGATGGACTAATGCAAGAAATATATTGGAGACAATCCATTCAAATATGTGCACTCGCACACACACACAAAAGGGCTGTGTAGGGCTGCTGCACCATTTATAGACAAACTTATTCATGGACAATTCCAAGGACAACAACTGAAAATAAATATGTCAAATGAGTTTTTCAGAAAAATATAGAGCATTTTTAAAATGGATTTCAGAAATGATTATGTAGTACATAACAATAATTCTCTTCCAAATCGAATCACCATAATATTGTAAGATATTAATGCATCTCACACAAAACAAAATTTCTGTTCAAAAATATATTTATCATTCTTCGTTAAAAACTCGGAATCTACATTTTTACTAGTAATTTATTTTTAATTTTAAACTCAGTTTTATAAAACTAAATTAGTAAATTACTAAATTAGTATAGATATATAGTATACCCGGTATAATAAATTAAAATATTTATTTTATTATTTATATTTTTGTATCCATAGTTTGAACGAAAATTATGAAAAAATTTTTTTTTTTTATAATATGCCGTCCTTTTTTTCTTTTATCATTTTTAATATATTTTCACCCAAATTTAATCCCTACCTATTTGAATTTGTTAAAAAAATATTTGTTAGAAAAAACAGATAATCTATTTTTTCTATCTTTTTAACAATTATTGTTCAATAATAGGATTCATTGTATGTTTATTAGCGTATATATTAAATAATATTAATGAAAGATGGAACAACAACTTTTTGTTATTCAGAAAATCAAATAATAATAATAATAATAATAATATCAGTTAAATACTTAATAGTTGAAATAAGTATATATTTGTTTAATCTAATTTTTAGGTAAATTATGGTAATGTTTCTAATATAGTTCTACTATGAGTAAAATATGAAATACATATAGGTTAGCTAAATACGAGAACATGATTAGAATTTAAAGTTTGATTTAATCATCAAATACGAAATATTCTTTCTAAAATATTTAATGTACAATTTTGGAATTGATAACACTCAAAAGTATTTACAACATTTAAGTTTAAAACTATTTTAGGTTAAATATCTTTTCATTTTAATGGGAACGAAGCAATCATAAGTGTTGGTAATTATAGTTGTTTCAAAAAAAATGTTTTAAGAAAATACTAAACAATTAAATATTTATGCATACTTTAACTTGTTGTTTTAATAACTTCAGGTTTTGAAAATAAATCATCTTAATGAACAGCGCAATAGTAACAAAAGCACTTAAAAACTTTAAGTCCTTTATTAACGCAATTTGCGTATGGGTATACCCACTTCAGTACTAGACAACTGACAAGCTTGAAATTTTAGTTAGATAATAACAGAAGGCAGTGGTACCGAGGACGCTACAGTATATTTTACCAACTGGTTTAATTTACAAAAACTATTCACCCAACAACCATTACCACAGCAAAACAATATAATATTTCGTAAAATGGCATAGTAGAATGACAAATTTTATTCTCCATAAACTCATAACTCTTAATAATAACTAATAAGTTTTTATTAATAAATTTAATTATTCCTACATATACCCACCCACCCACAATTTTTACCGGTTAAATTGTATCGATATAATTTCGGGGCTTCTGGAACACACACCAACAACCTAATATTATTTTAATAAATAACTTATCAACATGATAACTGTGTTAGTATATTATGTATAAAATAAAAAAGCAATTTGTTATTTATACAAGTCACTGTAAAAATAATAAATAATATAATGTATAAACAGACTGCAACATATTTTTTCAGTATAACTTATTGAACATATTGGTTGCATTTTCTGTGTAGTTATAAGTATTATTTATTTTTTTTAAAGAACGTTATTTGTTTTTTTTTATGTTTCTTGTGACATTTATTATTATCAAATAATTAATAAAGATTAATATTAAAACTTTTTGAATTTCTGTAGAGGTCTATTATTCACAAAGCATATGGCTTCGGTCTGCCTTGTCAGCTCGTCGTCAGTCGGTGACGATACATTAATATTTCATAATATTTTCATTGACCCGTGGGAATCATTTTACTTACGGTGTGGTACGTAAACGCATTGTGACGGCCTTACGAAAACTCAAAGCTATAATCATTTTCTGACTTTTTTGTAAAGTGCATATAGCCTGCTTAAAGTGTTGAAATTGTATTTTCTGTATGAGAATTCGCAAAAGAAAAAGAGAAAGGAGTTGATTCGTTTATTGTGCAGGTTTCAGCCTAACAACTGGTAGGACGAAAGAACAACAGCAATTCCTTTTCTTATATAAAAAAAAGAATGGAAATATAAAATAAAAATAAAGCGAATGGGTCGATTATATGCCGCTGGTAGGTAGTCGACGAGCGTAAATAAAATTAGATTTCCACGTGTGATTTCGTTGTAGGCTATCTTAGACAAGCATTCACCTTCGAAGTTATCAATCGTCGGCATATAGTCACAAACGTCTTAGGAACGTAATAATTACAGTAATAATACTATAATATTATAAACAACAGGAGTAATAATTATTTTAATCATTTATGTGTGGTGAACGAAGACAAAGCAATTAAATTCTACGTCTTGGCAATTATATGGTTTTTTAGTCATTGCGAGTTTTTATTACACGTCGCCACCACCATGGTATACGAAAAGTCACCAGCTGGTGGTAGCAGTGGTGGCGGGGGGTGGTAATAAATCTACTGTTATATTTTTATGGCCCTAAATTTTAACTAGCCCATAGCTCTCCGTAACAGTTTTAATTAAGATATTCGCTACGGCTTCGTAGACTACACCACCATACCGCAGCATCCATACCGTATAATTCTAAACTGACGTACGTTCGTAATATAAAAAAAATAATATTTTTCTCAGTGATACGTAGATATAATTTTTGAACCTCCCCTGTCATAGTAAACAAGTAGGAGCTAATATAATAATTAATTTGTTTTTATAAATACGAATATGATTTAAGTCATAGTAAAATTGGTCTTAGAAGAACTAATAAAAATACCAAAAAAAAATCTAATTTTCTTCATAATTTGAAAATGTTAAGAGTCGAAATAATTAGATATTTTTTAAACTTGGAATGTGTAGAAGAATCTATAAAACATACTTATTGAGTTTTTTTTTGTAGTACAGTACGTAGTTTTTTTTTTTTTTTATAACTATACGAACTTTATAAAAACTTCCATGTTTTATTTCTGAGTATCCCAACCACTTGTACATTTTCAACTAACGATGTTTTTACTCTTACACTCATTTTATTAACTAGAACACATATGATTATATATATATGCTGGAATCTATAGATTTTGTAAAATCTAAAAAATCAAATTTGAAAAAATCTTACAATTTAAAATATCAAAACTCTTAGTAGGTACACCTTAATATATAATTAATAAATTATCACAGCTAATAATAATTATGTTGGTAAATGTATTATATAATGAATAGTCACATAATTTGTCAACTCATGCTTATAATCAACATAAGTCCAACTATATATTTAATTTAAAAAAAGCAATATGATTCTTCTTTGAAATTGAACGTTTGAAGGGAACATCCTGTATTTAAATTCAGAAAATATAGTCCCTGAAAAAATATACCAAAATCAAAATATCCCTGCAAAAATATTCCATTGAAAAAGTATTCTGTGTAAATATTAATTCAAAATTTAATCCTTGTATAAACGAGTGAATGACCTCAGGAGTGAATATAAGAAGAAAGAAAGATTTCTAAGTGATGATGATGGCTCCATAATAACTACAAGTGAAGAACTGACAAAGAAATGGGGTGATTACTTTGAAAAGCGGTTGAACTGAGAAGAACCGAATGAAATCTTTCATTTTAATCAGCAAATGTGAGTCACAGGGCTGTGAAGAACCGACTTCGGAGGAAATAAAATCACAGATAACAATACTAAAAAACAATAAATATCCTGTTGAAGATGACATTTAGTTGGAGCTTCTAAAGAAAGGGGGAGAAGAAATGGTATTTTGGTAATTCATGAGGTCTGTACAACAGAAAAAATACCTGAAGAATGGAAGACAGCAGTGATTTATCCAATACATAAAAAAAGTAGTAAACAAGACTGCAATAACTATAGTGAGATAGCCCTCTTAAATGTGGCTTATACAATTTTTTCAAATTGCATATTATCAAGTATAAAAGAAAAATCGGAACAAGTTATTTGCAATTACCAATGTGGCTTCAGGCTAGGAAGGTCGACCACAGACTAGATATTAGTTAAATAGGGTGTAAGACAGGGAGACTCTATGTAACCAATATTATTTAATATAGTGGTAGAAAAAGTAATGAGGGAGATGAATATTATACCTCAAGAAGGAATTAAATTCCAGGAATCTTCCATAGGACTGCTGGCTTATGCAGATGATCTGGTGATCACAGAGAAATCACAACACAGACTAAAATATCTTTTAAATCGACTGGAGAAAGCGTGGCACAGAAAGTTGGACTTAACATTAATGAAGACAAAACGGAATATATGGTGGTAGGATGACGAGACACCATGGGATTATATCCAACCCTTAACATCAACAACCGAAATTTTAAAAGAACAAAACAATTTAAGTACCTACTACCTAGGATCTATACTCTCGGAGAGAAATGAAATCGAAATAGAAATAGGGGTAAGAATTCAATCAGGAAATTAATGCCTCTGTGGTCTTGCAAAATTACTGAGATCAAGATCACTTTCAAAAGATTTAAAAATACAATTATACATCATATTAATACGACCTGTAATTACTTATGGAGCTGAGACATGGCCATTAAGGAAAAGTGATGAAAGAAAACTCTTAGTTCTGGAAAGAAAGATACTACAAACGATTTTTGGACCAGTAAAAGACATGGTAGTGGAGAATAAGAAAAATTTATGAATTAGAAACGCTCTTCTGTAAACCTAGTATACTCGAAACAATAAAGTACAAAATATCGCTATGGGATGGGCATGCTTGGTGTAGTCAAAACCCACTCATACGCATAGTATTAGAAGAAAACATTACTGGGAAAAGACCACTGGGAAGACGTAGTAAGAAATGATGTGAAAGCGTTAGGAGGAGGGATAGACTGGAGGATACAGGCAGCGGATAGAGACATGTGGAGGCAAGAATGTATGTCGGGATGTATGGTCCTAGTGGCCGAATTTACAGAAGAAGAAGAAGAAGAATCTTTGTTATAAAAGTTGTGATTAGAAGTAACAATTGTGGAACAATGAGTGGACTTAATCTAAAGTTATTGTAAATATGAAAATGGTTGCTTATTCTGAATTAATAAATCAAATTATTAATATTCTGAGATCAAATTTTCAACCAAACTCTATGGTGATGTTTTTCTAACATACATTTGTAAAATCACTTAAAGGGTTGTACATTAATTCGAGGGGGGTTTTTTATTTTACCCGTGTTTATGGTGAAAAATACAATTGTGTGGATTAAAAAATAGACGAGCATTTAAATCCAATATTGTAAAAGTATGAAACTAAGCAAAATAAATATATAAAATCAATTGCATTTAACTTGGTATCATTTTCATACCATTTTTTTTAATTTTTGGGGAAAAATGTATTTTAATAATTAAGTACATAATATAATATTTTTTTTAAATTCATTTTTACTAAAGCATTTTTATAAAGGAAAATACATTTTTAATTGTTTATTTTTAATTTTTTTATAAATGCGTGTTGTATAAAGCATTTTTTTATTTTATGGATTTTTGGAAATTACTAATTAGTTACATTATTGCTATAATATCATATATGTACATGTATAATAATATATTTTTTTTTTTTTTATTAATTAACCCTGGGCAACTTAGGCCACTTTGTGGATTTTAAATGTGGGGGAGGTTACTGTAAGTTTTTGTAAATACGTGTGTTTTAGTTTGGCAGAATTGTCAAGTGGGCGCATGTAGGTATCTGCCATGCCCGAGTGCGGGATGGCGGCCTCTCTCTCCAGACACCTTGACTGCCCGAAGTGCCTCCCCAGACGAGGATTCGAACCAGTGACTCCTTAGTTCCCAAATAATATTTATTTTTTTGTTATTTTATTTTGTCATGTAATATTTTTGTCCAGGATATTTTTGATTTTTGGATTACTTATAGTCGTCAATTTCATAGTAAATATTAACATTTATTTTGAATTAATTTTTACACGAGATATTTTTTACCAGAAAATATAACTGTAACTTGGTACGATCAAATCATAAGTAGTGAAAAGTATACGATTTCACCTATTTTTAACGTCATAGTAGATACAACATTATATAGTAATGAACTTTTTATAAGATAGCATTTAAAAAAAAAAAGCAACTGCAGGCTCTGTTTTCTCGTGTGTTATATAATGTACCTTTATTGTATTCATAAACTGTTTACGTGTACGACAAATCACTTGACGTTTTTATGAGGGCAAATAAATAAGGAAATGGTGAGACAGAGATGGACAAGTTTCTATGTCTCTTTTAGTGATAACTTTTAGCGAAGTTATGAACGTTATATAATATACACCCGGAAACGTTAAAATTACGCGCGCTTGATGTCACCGTCAAACAACTCAAACAACGTTGCGCCGTTGAAGGCTTTAGGTAGATTTGGTGTTGTACGTACTACACTCAAGTCTTTGCGGTAAGACGTCGTTCGGTTTTGACTTTTTATTCCGACGGGGACGCATACGCATCGCATAATATTATTATTTAGTTTGATCGAATTCGTCACGTTTCGTATCCTCTTTGATGGCGTAAAATTGAATTCTAAACACGCCACAATAATTATAACATTATTATAATACATAATATTGTGTATGAGTGTGCAGTATAACTCATAAAATATGACGGGAAATGTATTTACTATATGTACACATAAGTGCGTGTATGCTCTGCTCAGTGACGTGATCTCGATTTTAATCGTTTGCTGCAGTTGTGTTTGATCGACTGAATCCATGGCCGTGTCGCTGTGAGCTTATATAACCCGTACACGTTGCACATTATAATATACTAGTAATTTTATTTTGCAGTGGTTATTCTGTTGTATATAGAGCTGAGCTTTTCTACACGAACGCTTTGCGCCGTTTGATGTTTCGCCGTCAAAGCTCGCACTTTACATGCGACTATCGATCATTATTGTTCCGCCGGTGAATAGTGTTTTTCCAATACCACCACAGCGATCCTCAGGGACTTGACGCACGTTTCGATCAAATTTACAAGATAACATGAAATTGTTGTTCACTCCTGTTTGAATTGTACGATTACTTATTGATAGAGCGACTGTCGAAGAGCGCCGTAAATGCTTCAGAATCCCAATATATTTATACGGTATATACATGTATATTTATGTATTTTATATTTTAACTATGAAATCATATAATCTAACTAGGTACCATATTTTACTGCAATAAACATAAAAATTAAAAAACCTTTGGGAAATTAGTGAATAATGTAGTTACCGAATAAGAAACACATTTTTGCTGTAAGAATACTGTACAATACATTAATTTAAATAGAAACTAAGCAAATGTTTATTTTTATATAAATAAATTGAAAATATTATGAAGTCTATTTTTTTTAATCTTTTTGACAACATAATACTGGTTTTTCAGTAAATACTTTTAGAGTATTTTAGTCACTTTTTTATCTCCTTTAGCTTTTTCTTCAGCTTTTTCAAAAAGGGTGTAACGAAGTAAACAACATTGCATACCTTTGAAATATAATGTTTGTAATTATTAATACTTGTACAGTATTTTAGATTTTCATACTTCTTATCGACCTTTTATAGATTTTATAATTTTTTATTTTTTTTATATTATTGTACGTAATATGTAATATATAGGTATTATAATATATTATTATTTGAGTATGAATTTCACTCGTATATAAATATGTTCACACAATGACCTACATTTTTATTGACTGTTTCTTATTTAATAAAATCGTCTGATCTCATCTTTGCCAATGATAAAATATAAATATGCATAACGTGCTTTATATGACAATATTCATTATAATATGTCAGAGATCTTAATATAAATATTATAAGTTAAATGTAATCCATACGATTTACAAGAATATATTTTTTTTATGTATACCTAAGCTTTACACCAGGGTTAAAAATTATGGACTTTATTTTGGATTCACCTCCAACTTAGCCACAATATATAAACTTCCATTCGATGTTTGCATAATCTGTGTAAAAAAAAATACCGGAAGTGACACGGTAATCCCCGGCTCAAGGATCATAAAATCACGTCGCCGTTGTATTACTGGATAATCGATGAAGAAAGTTTTCCTTGCACCATCCCACGTCTTGTGCTTCCTGACTGAAGAAAGAAGCATTATCGTACCACGGTTCTTAGTACACTCTCGACCATTTAACATAAATCTCATTGTCGAATTTATAACAATATCTCTTCTATAAACTCAAAGTAGAACGGTATGCAGGAGGATAACTGACTGCCGCTGGTTTCGTTCATTCAGCCGTCAAAAGTTTTCTACTGCTATCAATCATAGAAAGATTTCTAAAAACGAAGGCACTTAACTTGATCAAATGTACTAAGGTTTCTTTTCCCCTCTCTATTGTCACCTCTCTTTGCTCTATCATTTTTTTTATCCAACCACGCGTGCCGAGATTTTTATTTTTGAGCGTATTAATAGAAACGATTAGATTAAACTCCAGCTAATGAATGTTGTCAATCATATTCGCGTTAAATACATTGAAATGTAATTATTGACATTTGCCAAACATAAGACGTGTGACCTTATTTGATTGGAATTACCACCGATCGCCAGGTTATACAATGACGTGGAAACTTATTTAAAGTGATTTTAAACACATTAAAATCTGTAATTAGGTAGGTATATATGATTGACAACTATAAAGAGTAAGTCATGAAACATGTTTCGGTATTGTTACGTTTCAGTAAAGCCTGGCAAGTTAACGATTTTTTTTAACTCGTTAAGTTAAATTATTTTACAATAATAAAGTTAAGTTAAATTAAGTTACTCATATTTTTTTCGTTTACTCGTCAAGTTAGAGTTAACTTTGGAAAAAAGTAACATAACTTAGATTAAAGTCAACATTTTCTAATTTGCAAAAATAAAAAATTCCAGACACTTAATAATATGGTTTATTAGATAATTTTTCTTTACGCTCAAGAAAATTACTGGCCAAACTTAAAATGATACATCAAAGTAAAAACCTCATTCAAATATTTTCATTATTCTTCTGATGAAAATTAACTACATTTAGATACTTTTGAATAAAACTGACTTGAAGTTAACACGTTAATCTTAAAAAAAAGTATCTGATTCTTAAGTAACTAGAAAGTTTTTAGAATATAAAACTCTGCACGACTAAAAGAAAATTTAAACGATAATCTTAACAAGCATCAGTAGATATTAAGATTTTGTTAGTTTTTCAATCAAAATATTTTCATTGTTGTATGTGCTAACATTTATAACATATTATGTACATTTAACTTGCTTTCGACCTTAGAGTGTATTTGGTTGGTGGTTGTAGTATTCAATAGAGTTTTTGGTGTTTTGGTTTTCATTATTATCAACGATTACCGTCCTTCAACTCGTTCCCGCTTTATATGAATACATCATTAAAGGATCACGTAAAATATAAATAATACATTTTTTATTTTACAATAGAAAAAAATTATATTTTTTATTAGTTTAAAATAGATCGAACTTGTCCAATTGTAAAATACGTTTTACAATAATTTATTAGAGTAGGTAAAGAGCTTATAATCTTTGTATAAGAGGTAATAATATAGGTATTATTCTTTGTTATTAATTAATTAATATGTATAACCGTCGTTATAGAATAATATTTTTACTAATATAGTATAATATAAATATACATATAATATATAATATAAATATACACATTATAATAAAATAATATTAACTAATATAATATAATATAGTTTTGTATTTTGTTCAAATTCTTTATTACAGATTGACAAAATAAATGTCTGTTGAGCAACATGTTCTATAAGTATAGGTACCTACTGTTGTAGGGTTTGATTCGTTGTAAACAAAGCAAAATAATAAATAATTTCTAGTTGTTTGTTTCAATCTCTTTGCAAACCTAAAAGTCAGCACCAAGTTTATAACCTCGACGTTTTAGAAGAATAAAACAATATTTGAACGATAAAACGAGCGCGAAAAAGAATAATAAAGAAAGTAACCAAGCCAAGGCGTGAATGGGTGCACAAAGAGGGAATATTGTAACCTATTGAGATAGATTTTCACGGATGATTGGAACGGTCAAACTATCTTGGCACTGTGTTGGACCTGGACATAATACCATTTTGGATACCATCCAAGATATGCAAATTGAATTAAAACGTTTTTTTATTTATTCACTCCTTGCGCTCACTGTATCGGAAGCGTATTTCTCCGGGAACCGTTTACCTGACAATGATTAACCACATTAAAAATAAAAAAAATTATAAAATATAATATTCGTTTCGGCCATTCATCATCAACATAATAATGGATAGCTTATTCCGAAATACCTGTAATTTATTAATTGGACCAAACACTCAACACGTTATTAATCATTAATTAGAGTTTGAAATCCGTGAAAATTTTAAAATATTATAATGTTTTTCTACATCAATTTCGTTTAGAGAATCAGAGTATTTATAGGTATATAATATTATGTAACTCATATTATTATAACACGATTTATGAGTACACCACTATAGTATTGTAATTATAACCATAATATTAACAATAATTATAGTAGGTACCACGCAATATTCCTGATAATAATTCCTGCAGGTATGTCAGTTAGACATTCAGGACCCAGTGAAATGATTAAAATATGGCCACCCGTATTAACGTGATAGGTCAAAGCAATAAATAATTCTCCAAATTCGAATCATTGCCAGGTTTAATGCTATTAATTACATCACTACATAATATCATTATTGAGTAGGTACCTCTACTGGGATAAATAACATTTTAGGCGTATGATTGTTGTTAAAAAGCCTCGGTTTCCAAGTTTTTCCAATGCTCTTCGTCATCGTATAAAACCTATAATAACATTGTAAGTTATTTTCGTGTCATTTTCTGGATAATCAACCTTCATTGATGCACCACATGTATTACAACACATGTAAGTATAAAATTAAATTGTTTTAAACAAAATCCATGCGTTCATAGTGTTTAACACCTGTTATTGATTGAGATCATTATTTATTAGTGAAAATCAGGCAATCGGTTGGTATGTCGATAATATTTATTGAGTTTATCAAGAACTTATTTCTTTTATACTACTTTTTGTTTTTATAATCATACACTTGGCGACAAAGAGTTATTCGATATATAAACTATAAGTTATAACTGCTATATTTCATTAACAACAAAATGAGCAGGAAAAACAAAAGATAGAAAGTGACGACAATAACGAGAAAAAATAGATTGTTGTGTTTCAACTTTCAATGCATTATCATTATTTTATTATGGTCAAAATATATTTGTCAGTAGCGAAAAATGACTTATATCAAACGGAAAAAAAATTTACAGAATTAAAAACTCGGTTTAATGGTTTCCCTTGTTTAATTTTCTTTTACACAAGGTTTTGTAGCGAACAGGGTTTAAAAGAAAACCCGCTTGGATAAAATATTGTGTACACAAACTAAGTGAGAATAAACAAATCAAGAAATGACTGGTGCTGAACAACTATATTATACAATATCTATTACACTGGTATACTTATGCTTAAAAATATTACCTTTTGTAGTTAAAACATTCATTAATATTACCAAGTGACATGGTATCCTATAGTATACGCAAAAACTCCCCAAAACCTGTGATTTGTTTATTAATGACTTGTAGACGTGATATGAATTATGTACAACGCGGATACCCTAATTTTTTTAATGTATAAATTAATAATTTTAATCTCGAATATTATAACTATGATAATATTATATACTTTCACTGTGTAGCTGTTTCTTCTTAACTTTCCTTTTCACCGATCCGAATATAATTATAGTATATACCTACTATTGACTATTGTGAGTTAATTAAACGATACGTTACAATGATTAAATATTATATTTACGTTTATTGGAGATTTTCTAATTAATGGTAAAAAGTTATTATTTTGTTACTATGTTGAGTAAAAATCGTTGAAATATTTTATAGACTATAGATAGTTGATATTATTACACACATCTTCTTATTAATTGAGGAATATTTATATTTCAGTACCATTGACTTGATGTTATTATTACAATTGTATTATGAATACAACTTTATTATGCTATTTTATAGGAATTATATTAAGTGCTCCAATTAAAATGTATACCTAGCTATTTTCAATAATTCAAAATTTTCAATAAGATTTTTCTTTATGCTAGAATTTTACAGACTGTTATAACTAACCCGATATAGAAAAAAAATGGACTACCATTCATACTTGGATCAACTTCAGAGGGCTTAATTAATTTACCATGAATATTGATTTTTTTTTAATTTTGAGCTATGTATCACATTACATATGAAAATATTTTTTAGTTTGATTTATTTTTAGTAATATTTTAAATTAAATATTTCATCAATTGAAATTGTAAACTTTATATTATACATAATAAAAAATCAAATACAAAGAACAAAATATAAATAATAATAAAAAGAAAAAAATCAATAGCTGTTAATATAATTCTACGAGTCACAGAGGATGTTTAAAATCTATTATGATTTTCTCGCATCATTAGATGTTTCACAGACCTATATGGTTGGTAAGAAAATAATTGAAAGTCGTAGAACGATAAATCATGTTGGGGTCTGTGACGTTCCGCGTGGTAGTAATCCAAAAACTTTGGTTGCCTTAAAAACTTCGTTGGTAAAGTGGAAAAAAAAAATATTACACCTCTCCTGTAGACCTCTCATCAGCAGGTTTGGAGTAGTAATAACTAATATTGAAATTTTTCCCAAAGGGTGTTTTAATTTTCTTGAAAAACACGCCTTCTGTAATTGATTAATCAGAATACCTACGACGATGTTCATAAACATGTAAAACGTTTCTCAACGATGAAATTATAACTTTTACATAACGATGTTTGGTCAGCATCTAGATTTGTAAGAATGTGTATTTAAATAGGTACATACATAATATTGTGTACTTAAATGAAAATTATATATATAATATTATTTTCCTTATTTGTATACTACTTATATAATAGTTATGCATCATAGAACAATTATTTTTATTATATTATACAATTTGTTATCAATAATAATATCAAATAGCAATAAACATTTACACTTTCGTAACATTTTATTTTACTTTACATAATGTTAAATTGATAAAAATTAAACACGAAACCCTATGTGTTAAGAAAATAGTTATTCTAATCTTTATTTGGGCACATAGAACTTGTGAATAAATAATTTATAATATATAATTTTTTTATGTACATAAGTATTAAGTATATTATTTAAACTATTTGAAAGATATTTTTATAAAATAAATTAAACATTTTTAATGGTAAAAGTCTAAATAAAAATAATTTAAGAAGCGTAAATAAGTACCTAATATATTTCATAGACAAAAATATGTATAAACCATTAGGATAACATTATAAAAATAAGATGAGATTTGTGGTGTATATAATATTGCTCTTATTGGAGTGGTGCACGTAAATTAAATAACGTAAAATGAATACAGTGCATATTCCTTCTACCTCTTGAAAATGCATACATTTTAGACTTGCACGTGTTTGAAGTGGGCTCACGTAGTAATAAAATCAAGTTGAACTTGTATTGATGAATAACTACGGACGAAGTATATTTCTATGGTTGTTTTTCCTTGATTTTCATATTGCAATAACATTGTTAACTGAGTTTGTATATTATATAATAATATGTTTATAGAGATATTATAATATACAATAATTATGTATACGTTGATAAAATAAACATTATCAATACATTTTGTAATGTAACTTGTAAATGTTGGATAGCCCGTCAAAATATATTTAAGCATCTATAAATAGTAAATATCTAATCGTAATTATTGTTTTACAGAACAAAATGTTAGACTCATCTTAGACGTCGTCTTTACTAACGGTCGTTGAACATAATAATAACAATATTAAGGAGAAGAAGAAGAAGCTCGATAAGAAATAACAGCCTAAGCACTATTATATTATATTAATATGAATAGGTATACGTTTTCAGACAATAATAAAGAATTATTTAAATAACACGAAAAAAATACTACGGTTTTTGTTGCAAATAAATAATATTATTTTGACATAATCGTTTTCCGAACGAGAGTGTAATATAATAAATTGCAATGTACTTGAAACACACCGTTTGTGGATCACAGAATCGCACACGTTGTATTTATGAATATAACAATATACCATAATAACGTATAGCGTTCTTTTACTTGGCACATCAATTGGAAAATGGGATGGAAACTTACTAAAACATAATAACGCTCAGACATTAGAGCTGTTTTGTAGGCGTGGAGGCTGAGAGTCGTTAGACCGAGTCCGCGTGTAATATTGATCACGGCGTATATTATTATAGTAGTGATTTTACTGGAAAACAGACGAGGGCCAGGACGGTCTTGCAGGCTATTATAATGCAGTTTAGAATTTATTTGATCTAGTGCGATAAATAACAAGATATTATTATTATTACTATTATTATACGCGGAGACCACAATATAATAAACGGGTATAATGCGTTTAATGGATTTTTTTTTTTTTTTGCGTTACTGTTTTCATAGTGGTTTTTTAGGAGTCGGCGGGAAATGAACGTTCATGAGTTGAGATAAAATTTTCCGCAGACTGGAATAAGGGAGAAATAAACTATCGCTTAATTACACACTAACGCTGAAAGCATAATGTTTTGCAAACATTATGTGCTATAATTATGTTCTAATTGACGCGTTATTATTATGTACTCATATAATATATTATATTGGTAAATATTACATGCATTAATGTCGATCATAATATTTGTATAAAATATAATATTATGATCCCAGTAATTTACATTAGTTTGAATTGTACACGTTTCTAACAAAATGTACCGACAACGTTGATTCCGAATAAACTCATTATATTTAACGAACATTCAAATGGGTCTGTCACGCGTGTTTTTTTAATGTCAAAAATGTATTCTGAGGAGAAAAAAAACACTATTACGCTCACTGCTATAAAACATTTAGATAGCATATATTATGTGTATGGTATGAGTAAATTAGTCGATTTTCTTTTCGAGTGCGAATGTAGGCTATAAATAAAAATGTTGTACCTTATCATGTTTTTATAACGTATAACAGAATGTTTATTATACTCGTATTAGTTTTTGTGGAAGGAAACGTTATTTATTTTTTCGGCGAATCTTTTCAAAGCCATCAGTAAAGCAAATACTGCGTTATAACGTCGACGAAAGTTTGAAGTCCGTACAAATTCTAATAACAACCCTTTTATTCAAATTCTGATTTTTGGAAGTCTTAAACATATATTTTGTGTAATATTCATACTTTTTATATAATTTAAGGAGTATCCTGAGGTGGTGCAAACTCCTTTTTAAAATGAGAAACAATTATTAATGCTGTAAATTTTCAAGTAAATTATTTTTTGAAACGTCGATGTATCCAAACTGAAATTAGAATGAGTAGTTTTTGAGATGTTTATCTTTGTGTAAATATTAAAGGTACGGGTAATAGACTTAACTATAGAAATCGATGTTAATTTATTAACATTTTATAATTTGTAAATATAATTTCAGTATAATAAGTTAGATGTGAAACATATTCCGTAAACGTATTCCATAGTAGATATGACATTGTGTTCATAACTCTGAAACTACTATAGCTCGTTGGGGTTTCGACATCAACATTTTAAAATAAAACCATCGGCTTTCATAGTTATTCATAGTAAAAACGGTTATTTCTCATTTGAAAAAATAATTTTTTATCACTACCGGAAATCTCTAATAAATGGTATATAAAATGTTTAAATATCATGATGCTGATTTGATCTTGATGCTAAATTTTTTTAAAAACAGAATTTAAATAAACACATTTTTAAACGGAAAACGGGGGAGGGGGATCACCCTGCATATTTTATATGATATTATTTATATTGTATATTATATATTATTTTAATGTTGTATAATATAATATTATACTATGTAACCTTATAGTGCACTCTTGCACACGTTTCTTCGAGCTCTAAATATTAGAAGACAGGTCTTAGGATATTATAGAACTCGAGGTTCAGGCCTGTCCATTTGGTTTCACGTCGGTTGTCGGAAAGTCGAGATATTGGCGACATCCGAGGAGTACGTGAAATCGAGCAGACCGCACACTTGACCACCGAGCCATAAGTAATAATAATAATATCGTGGTAATGGCAGAAATTTCATATATGCCTACGGTAATAATAATATAATAATGGCATTTGAGCAGCCATAGATGAGCGGAGGGGCCCGAGTTTAAATAATTGCCATTGGTGGGATCTCTAAAGGCCCGCTACACAGAGTTACCTATTGTGTTTTTATTTTAACCGCAAACCTATGGGAGAAATTTAAAGCATTTTTAGAGAATATTATTGGTTTAAAGCAAAAATGATGATAGTCGTTGTAAAACGTAAAATATAATATGTTTTTAAACGCAAACAATAAAAAAACAAATACGTTTATTACGTTACATTATGTCATATTATATTTCCTTATTATCTGTGCGTATTTAATACACAAACAGTTATAATTTGTATTTTATTTAGGTTATAACTTATAAGTATAGATACGGTACATACGGTAGGTAGGTAAAGAGTTTCCAGATCATCAATGTTCAATTGTATCTATGACTTTTTAATAATTGGTAGATTAATGATTTGTTTGATTTTAGATTCTGAGCGGAGCGATGAATGTATTGGTTTTACAATGATGTGTGTTTTTTTTTATATTTTCATATTTTTATATTTTTATATTTTTATATTTTTTTTTGTGTCTGTCATCACGTTTTGGGACAGTAAAAGTGCTTCGATTTTCTTCAATAGTACCTTTTCTGATAGGAAAGTGAATCTAGTTGGTACTTTGGGGGGTCAACATTTTCCAGTAGTTTTCACAAGCGCCGGGAAAAACAACATAAAAATTAAGGAAAAACGGGGATTTTTACGCAAAATCGATTTTCCAAAAAATCGAATTTGGTTTTTGGTGTAACTTTAAAACAATTGTTGACCGTAGATACATAAAATTTTATTTGTTGGTTAAAAAAACTTGAAAATTTAATAGAAGACTCCTAGTATATTGTTTCAAAGGCAGATGAAAAATATTAAAAATCTATAGTCACAGTTTTTTTTTATAAGCATTTAAAGTTCAAAAATTGACAAAATATGGAAAAATCACGAAAATTAGCAAATTATTTTGAGTTAAGAATTCGCAAAAATTTTTTTTTTTAAATCTAAGATTTGAAAATGTAATACAAGATTACTCATAAGTTTGTCTACCTTTATCAATAAAAAAATCTCTACCGGACAGTCAAATTAATTTTTTATGAGCGTTTGAAATTCAAATTTTTACAACATTGGATGTTCACTCGATTTCTCATGTAGCGATTTCCTTATTTTGTTGTAATTCATAAACGAATAACTATAGATATATGAAAATTTCACTGAATGTTTATATTAGCATTTCCTATACACAATACAATTTTGAAAATATTTTGACTCTTTTTGAGCTGTTTACGGACATTTTCAGTTTTCAATTTTTTTTAGTTTTTTTTTTATAATTGTCAATAAAATTTTGTTTGGTGGGCCAAAAAGTCTGAAAATTGAATACAAGCTTTCTTATATATTGTTACAATATCAGTTGAAAAATTTTAAAAATACATAGGCACGATTTTTTTTTATAAGCATTTAAAGTTGGAATTTTGACAAAATTTATCAAAATCTCGAAAATAATCAATCGTTGGAATTAAAAAATTATAAAATGTTCAGTTTCTATAACTAAGAGTTGAAAATTTAAAACAAAGATTCTCTTAAATAATTCATACTGTAACCAAAAAATCTAAAAAATATATAAACACACTTATTTTTTACAGACATTTTAATTTCAAGTTTAGATAAAATTTCATATATAAACCAAGAATTACGATTTTAGTTATTTTGTTGTGATTGTGTAATATTATTCGTGGGTACTTGAAATTTCTAAAGTAATCTACTATATATCTATGATAGTGTCAGGGTTTGTTGTTGGTGTATAACGCGTTATAAGTACCTAATGGATATTGTGATATGATTAATTTGGAATTCATTATAGGTCAATTTTTTTTAATACCATAGATATGTATATAATATGTCTTTTACCTAGAAGGACATACCGTCTCCGCTCAGAATCGTTTTTCTTATACAATGATATTATATCATTGAATTCAAATTTAATACCATCCATTATACAATGAACCACTTGTAACCTACTGTACAGCAGAGCGACACCCACTTGCCCACCTTTTTCCTGTTATATTTTCTTGGAATACCTTATTTTTTTTTTCTAAAACCCATATCTAGGCAGTATGGTAATTTTAGAAAGGTGAATATCCAAGTAAAAAGTATTTTTAAAATATAATTTCAAATAATAACTATTTGGAAAAGCAAAAGAAAAGTCATTCACCCAAAGAAAAAATAACAATAATATGTAGTTCGTTTTATTGGAATCGAAATGCATTAAGACGCATATAAGATGTATTATCATGATGTTGAAATAAAAACTCTAGTTAAATCGGTTATACCTACCTAACAATGATAATCCTTATCTATTACAATGAAATAATATAGAGACTTGGCGTGGCACGGCGCTACGTAGTTGATAGTAAGTCAAGTCCACTGCCACCAGTTCCCGGATGGGTGACCGCCCGGGTTCGTAGTGACATAAACCTTGCCACACATACACGTGTTTCTTACCAGCGGTATAAACCGTGCCAACCCTACCAACCTTACAGACTAATAACCTCAGTCGTCAAAGCCTTGATCTAATAAAAAAATAAAATAATAATATGTATTTAATATTTTGTGGAAAAGTACTTATAAATCGAACCTTGATAGTATTGCATTAATATTTATTATAACATTTATATTATTATAACAATAATTAATTTATTATTATTATACATTATTATAATAACCAGTTCGCGTTGATGACTGCAGCATAGCTGCACTAAAGTGCCAAATGTAAAATTGAAATTATAGATATAGATGGAAAAATATATGAGTTGTGCAAAACTTATGAGTGATACATGACAAACCTACCTCTTAAAAAATCTTTTTTGTTAATTGAAATGGTTCCCAAAATAAAAACTTAGACCGGTATTTGACACTTAATCTACCGATAAATCTGTCACATGATGCATACATGGTATTTTGATGAACGATGATAATATTTATAACTAGTGCACCGCTACTAAATATAAGTACCTATCTATCAACGACACGATTTATTTTCGAAACCGTATGACACATATTTTGTAGACTGCAGTAGATTTTATATATTATTATGGACTGCGTATAGTTAAATAAAATATGTGAAACGTAGTATTTTCATTATATTTCCTTCGTGCAAACCCTGAAATTACCCTACTTTTTTTATGATTTTTATTTTCTTTATAAGACGTAACTATCGTTGGCAGACAATTTTGAATCAAGAAATTTAATTTTGGACTTACATTTTATTAAATTACTTTTTGTATACATATCATAAAGAATGAAAACAAAAAACAACGTTTTTTATTATTTTTGTCACTATTCACCACACAAATTATATAGATTGTACGTTCTTGTTGTATAATTTATATAGTTTATTTTATTTGGAGAATAAACACAAAAAACAGAAACTGTATTAAAACTACCAAAATGTAGTAAAACGGCATAGGTATTGTTGTCTGTGTTAAATATAATATAAAAACTATAAAAGTTAAGATTTTCTTACGGAACTAAATGTTTAGATCCAACATTATTTTCTATTGATGTGCAGTATGCAACATTTTTACAATTTTAGTGTAAAATACAATATTATAATATTTAAATATATTATTTTTTTATAACTCAAGCCTCCAAAGTGTTTTGGTATTTTACGTACCAACGTTTTATTTATTATTATACCTACATAATATAACATATACATAATACATGATTTATAATTTTTTTTTAATTTAGATAATTGTAAAATTAAAATAAATAAATATTGTGTTACCATGTCTATTAGACTTGTTAGGTAAACAACTATAGCTGTACTATTATGACACTAGTCGATCTATAAGTCTATCGATCTAACCGGTTGTGTATTTACGGGCAGGGAGAGAATTGGGAGATGAATGTAAATAATGTAAGTTTAATAGTTTAATACAAACGTAATATTCTATCGGTACTCACAACACGCACTTTTTTATATATATAATATAATATGACTCATTAATAAAGGAAAATGCAGTTCTATAGAAAAAAAAGATATTAAAATTTCTAATATTATTAATAACTGTAAAGTCGTCTTGCTAGGTTATTATAATCTGTCATAAAATGTATGTTTTAATTTAATTTAGTAGATAGGTACTGTATTAGTCGTGATTCTATCGTTATTAAGTATTAACGGACGACACCATTAAAATAATTAATTTATAAAATATAAATTTACAGGCTACACTAATTATGTTAAGTTATTATCATAAGTAATATCTATAGTACCTATGAGCAGAGTTGGTGAATTATTTCATTTTTGAAAAAAACTTTTTTTTTTGTTTTTAACTGTTTTTTTTCTGTTTACAACGATGATTAAACAAAATTGTTTGAGTTTTCAACAGTGTTATAAACAGTATATTATTTAAAATAACTTAATTTTAATTTAATATGAATTTACTTATATGCAAAATATGAAGTGTACTAGTATCTGTGTCACTGTTTATTAATTATTAATAAATATATTAATATAATATTATATTAGAAAATATAATACTAGTTGCATAATTCATGCATAAATTTAATATTTTTTTGAGAACCATCATATTTGAGTAATTTTTTTTTTAGTTGTTTGAATAGCTTTTGGAAGAAAGTTTTTTTTGTTGATAAAATGACTTAAAGGAGGATTATATTACAAAAATGACTTTTATATCTATTTTATGTTGCCATTACATATAACATTCTGTTTTACACTCAATTAAATACAAAATATTGAGACTAATTAGACCGTTTACGGGTACAAATGTTGACTTTTTCAGATTATGCATACATTTTATGAGACATTATCTTCCTGATCCAATGGCATCACTGTAACTATTTACGTGTGATTGTTTGTTATCGTGTATTTGTTAAATGTGGATGGGCACCAACTTAGATAATACATATTGGATGGAGCTTAACATATGTCACGAGTAGTCTGCGCCTGAAACCAATTTGGTCTGTCCGTTCAGCCACGATGAATTTATTGCGCATGCGTCAGAAATGAAAAAGATAGCGCTGGAAGGGGAACATAATTGTGGTAATGTTATTCGCATGTGCAGTGGTTTTGAGCATGCTTAGTGGTGACATCGGTGCAGAACGAGCCGAAAAAATCGGCTTCAAGAATTTAAATCATAGCTCTATCTAAAGCCGTGATTATAATGGACTGGAAATGACCAGCTTATCAATGGCCTCGACTTGCTTAATAATTGTTACTAGTAATATGGGAAGGCTTCTCACCCTCAGCCGTTAGAGAATGACGTCCAAACGCGATTATGCGAAGAATAGGTACCTTAAGATTCGAGTGTTTCAAAACACCAACACCGTCGACAGACGCATGTTGTCTTGTGTAAGCCCCAAGAAATGTCACACTGTCATCGCATGCACAGTGCTGTTTCAAACAATGCGTGCGCATTGTGAAAATTGGACGAGAAAATGAGATTAATTTTCTTTCTCTCTGTTTGTAAACATAATGTGTGTTACATAAATAATACGCACATCCTTGTACGCGGACCACGCAACAAACAATGTTACCAATATTTAATTAACAGTGGTCGTTGTCTGCAGAACAACAATACAACAAGATAACGTTTTTTCATTAGTGTTTCACCGGATACAATTTCTTCGTGTATAATATATAAGTATAGCATGTAAAGGCACTGCACTTCGGTAGTGTAGCCTGCCACCGGGAACGGCCAATAGGTTATGCGGCGGTGTAGTTCGTGTGCCTTTTCAAATTAAAACTTTAAAAAAAAAATTGTTTTAAAAAACTATTGTGAATAGTCGACGAGTGGAACTGTGTATAAGTGTGTTACGTCAAGTTTCGACACACCGAGTGTTATGCGTATACGTAAATTTGACAGCATTGTCGTGTGACAGTTGGCAGCAACTAACTAAAAATTAGGGGAACTATCACTAAAAGTTAAATAATTATTATTATGCATCAGTGAAAATATTGTTAAAGTATAATAATTTATTACTGTAGTTGCAGACAGTTGTGAATTATAATATTATGTATTGAAGCCTACAAAATGCAGTAAACGAATGAGAATTTTTTGACTCAATAAAAATAATACGAATCATCTAATAAAAATATATTAGATGCAATTTACTGACCCAACTCAAAGAATTTGAAAAAAAAAAAACACCAATCAGATCAAAGCTGGTAGATACTCTTAGAAAAAGTTGGTAGATCACCCCCTGCTCGTGTACAAAACGAATGGAAATCTCGGGGAAACTGTAACTCCGGGCTATAATAATTATAATACTATTATACAAAAAATGTTGTGAGACGCGTTTGCGTCATTTTAAATGTGAACTCAATATAATTATCACACCTAAGGTCCCGTCTTCTCATTACCTCACTCGACACACGCAAAATGGTAGCCTATGTTGACGCGTTCGTGTAAATAATGGTGTATTAAGCGCTCTCCGGGCCGCGGACGACTGCTTATTAAGTAAATAGCCTTAATATGTCATATTATAATATGGGTCGAGTGTACATATATATGTATATCCGCATCCGGTTCTGCGTCTAATTGTCCCACTGGCACGCATAAATTACTATAACGCACCCACATGACGAAATAACACACTCACGCACACTATTTAAACACAGACGTTCACGCACACTCTTAAACACATCATACGCGCGCACAGACAAAAACATACTTCATTAAATCGCACTTAATTTATTATTCGTCAGTCAAGCGACAACGGAGTCTATATAATATTATATAATATTATACTATATGATTGTGCTCTGAACCCCCTAGGGTAATTGTATTTTGTTGAGCTCCGACCAACTTTTTTCCGCTGTTGGTTGGATAAGGGATGGAGTCCAGACGAGTTTAACGAACAATTATTTATTTTTCTTTCCCGAGTGAGCTATCTCAAATGAATGTTATTATAACACTATTTTATACGATTATTTATAACAACGGAAACTAATTAATGGTGGTGGTCAGAGTTTTGAGTGATTTAACCATATATTATTATAGTTACACATTAATCGAATATCACTAGTAATATCACCCGTGTGGTGTAGCAGATCACTACATTATATAGGCATCTATTGATTTTATGACGCTCTAGCATACTTTGGATTGTTTAGAGAAAAAAAATGTTATATGAATTTTTACGTCAGTCCTTCTATAACACGATGGAACACGAATTAACATAATTTTAAAAATGGCGTTTGAATTTTTCAGAAAACCATGGAAACGATATACAGTGCTGTAATACACTATCTCACACCATCGACGGCGGCGTGCGCATAAACGATACACAAGCTCCTGCAATAATTCATGTCTGTACTTAAACCGGAATTATTAATAATTCGATACGAAAGTATGAAACCCGTGACCTGAAATCAGCTCATTCGACAAAATTGAATACATTTTTTTCATAATAATATCATGTCCACGGATCCGCGACAGTCGTGACGCAATATATACATTGATGCCGGGCAACCACTCTACTTGTGAATGTTTTTTTTCAAAAATAAACTCATATGGTTATTTATGCACCACGGCTTGAAGAAAATCCCCAGTGTGTTTAGTTAGGGGTTTTCGAACACTGCGCAACGATTAACTATGGACAACGTAGTTGTGCCATCGGTATTGATACACGTAGAATGCTATTATTTGTCTTGCCCGGTTGAATATTGCATCTGGCAGGCGATCTTATTGTGGCTAGTAAATATAAGCTTCGAAGACAAAACACGTACAACGGATAAAATGACCCTGTTACTTATAGCACATGTTTGCTCTCCATTGGCCATCTGACTATAAATTGAAAATAATATAAGATAACACCAGTGTTTCTTGCGACAGTTTATCACTTTGGAGCGATATATTTTCATTAGGCAATAGACAAAGAATACATGTACAATATTATATAATATTATATAGTCAAATGTGTGACTGTTTTGGTATTAAAAAATGTACACATTTTATTCAAACTGAAAATAAATAAGATACAATTATTTATTAAATGTTAGGCTAATATTGGTCTTCATGCAAGACGTATAACACCGATATTACACTAATGCAAACGATATACGTTGGTGAATTTAATAACAGAGAAAGGACTTTTAAGTTAGGTATTATAGTATTATAATCTGTATCTGTAGAATATTTTTGTTCTAATTCACTCAAAAAAATAAAACACTGTCATTTTTATTTTTGTACATCTATGCCGTACCTGTGCTAATTTTGAATACCTAGGTTATAATAACCATATATTTTCTTTGTTGTCGAGTAAAGTAGAGTGGAGAAGAGTAGAAAAATATTATAAAATTAAAGAATCGTGACTTAATAACGTAATGGTTTTACTATGGAATGTCGAGGAATGAATATTCAGAGCTTTCTATTGCACAACAATTTGCCTGAGCATTTCATAATTTTTCTTAACACCGTAAATGACAAATTTTGTTCATTATAATAGATAAGCGTAATGCGTATGAATAACATCCCCACAAAAAGTCTCTTAAACATCTCTTTGCTATTTAAATAATAATTAAATATTTACATCCAAAGAACGTCAATTAACGTTGCCTGCACGTCTTAAACTTACAGCCTTCAGTTATTATAAATTGTTTTAAAACAACCGAGATAACATTGTGTCATTATAGGAGTAATGTCACGTGACAAGTTATTCTTTATTTATACGTACTATACTACAACAACGGATCTCCTTTTAGTTTGAAGGTTTATAATTTACAATTTTAATAATCTCAAAGTGTAATTTATACATAAATTTATAATGCTCTGTGTAAACGTTTTTGTACAGTAAAGTTATTACTTATTACTGAGAATAGTACGATCGCTGTAAGATATTTAAAACCTTGTAAAATGCAATGAGCGTAATTTGGCAGTAGCTGTAACGTGTATGCATAGAAAATCTTTTAAAGGTATTACTAATTTTCTCTAAAAGTATGAACGTTTTTCTATATATATTTTGTTTCCCATAACTTTGAGTAATTTCGAATTAATATTTTTGAAAAATAAATTATACTTTTTATCTTTATATTAATTGGGTAATGGAATTTTATATTTTAAATTCCATATTCCATATTCCTTACCATAATATTTTTTAATTTAATTTAAAAAATAATATCTAATATAATTTATTATTATAACTTACATTATCATTAAACAGATTTTATGATACTTATAATAAATTATATTTGTTCTCCATAAATTTCAATTTTCAATAGACACCAATTTAATTTCGAACGAGTAGCTAATTAGTGATTAGTTACAACTGTTTACCTAACATAAAGCTTAGATGAGTGGAGTAGTTGACGAAAGTTAGGTGGGGTACCCCTGTACTCCTTCAATCTTCTCATCAAAACTTTAAATACTTATAACTATAAATACTAATTAACTAAAGTGGTTAAAAATTCGATATTTAATTATTCAATTTCTCAGAAAAGTAAACTGCTTAGAAATTAAAAATTAAAAATGTAAGCAATCGCATTCAATAAAGCAAAAAATAAAATACAGTACCATAAAAAACAACATGTGTTGTAGCTGGGTAGGTAAATTGTATATCTTACTACTGTATTATAGTTATGAATTGTTTTTATATAAATTCACTTACAAATTAGATTAAAACAACAGTAAATAAGTGCATTGCAGATCAGTGTAAACGTGTAATATAATAAAAATTGAGCAAGTGGTTAACAATAATTCTACATACAGTATAGATGTCAAGTTCTTGAGTATACTTGTACCTATTTATTGAATAGGTCACTATAATATGGATGTGTTCAATTTTAATTTAATGATAAATAATTACATAAGAAACGATTGAAAACGACAGTCTGTCAGCCAAGTGCGTCCAAGGGGGCAGCTTAGGCTTTTCTCTGGGTGAATTATCATAATCATTATTATGGCTGAGATTTTTATGAACAAAAAATTCTGAATAATGCACTAAAAAAAATGCACTATAGAATTAATAATTTCGTATAAACGATAGTATACATTTAAAAAAATTATAAAAGTTTTACAGACCAAACTGATCGTTTTGGACTTTTTTAATGTAGAAGAACAATTATTTACCGATATTATTATTTTTTTTTTTATAGATTTACATAATATTTTTTTTTTCAGTGACTTAATAGATATAGTTTGTTAAACTTTTATAAAAATCAGGTAAAAGCATGGAAAAATCTTAAAATAAGATTTTTAATTCAAAAAACTTTAAAAATGCTCCTCCCCCAACAAAAAAATTCCTACACACACACACACACACACACATACCCGCGTATGGTATCTAGTAAACTCCATGCACATGTAAGAGTAATAGTGACTTCCGCCCTTAAGAATAACCCTAGAACTAAGTTTTTAATACCAAAACATTAAAAAAAAATTGTTTCATATGATTCTGAATTAAAATATTAATATTTTAAGTATAAAATTGTAGAAATTTAAGCAGCATTGTAGCCTCTGGTACCTTATGAACTCCAACTTTGTGGACTCCAGTACCGGAGGTCACAACGATTACAGAGCAATAGTAATATTTTAAATTTCGCTTTCACTCATTAACACGTTGACGCCAATATTGACGTCATGATGATCAATCAGCAACGAGGAATGACGCCATTTGGAGTCAAATACACATTTAAAATAAATTGTTAATTATTCCCAACGTATGGCTGAATATTATATTATATTTATTTAGCGTGGATTTAACTCATGTTTGAATTATGTATACATACTAATCGTTAAAAACACTTATTATTTTTTTTAGAAGACTTGTTTTACTTTTATGATACCTACGCACTGGGTGAAAACTGCAAAAAGACATACCTACACAGTCAACGTGTTAAGTATTTGAACACATAATTTTCCTTGTGACAAAAACACATCATTTGTGACTTCCGGTGACGGAGTTTTCAGTGTCACTCTTTAGATTATTACAAAAAAACGTATAGAGCAGGCAGCAGCATAGAAGACTATGTGTACAATTCAAAGTAATTTGTGGACTCCAGTACCGGAGGACACAACGAGTTCAGTGCGATTGTAATATTTAAAATTTTGTTTTTCACATTGAACTCACAATATTACTTATGACTTCCTGTAACGGAGGTATTAGTGCCTCTCTTTAATTTATAGGTAAAATCGTAACTGCGTTATTGGAGACTATGTGTAAAAGTAGGTACTAGTTATTTATGGACTCCAGTACCGGAGGACACAACGATTACATTGCGATTGTAATATATATTACATTTTGCTTTACATATAGAAAATAAAGTTTAAAACATTATTTTACTTGTGACTTCCGTTGACGGAGGTATCAGTGTCACTCTTCTGATTAATAGGAAAAATCGTATACTGTAGCATAGAAGACTATGTGTAAAATTCAAAGTAATTTGTGGACTCCAGTACAGGAGGACACAATGATTACAGTGCGATTGTAATATTTAAAATTTTGTTTTTCACATTGAACTTACAATATTACTTATGACTTCCTGTAACGGAGGTATTAGTGCCTCTCTTTTAATTTATAGGTAAAATCGTAACTGCGTTATTGGAGACTATGTGTAAAAGTAGGTATTAGTTATTTATGGACTCCAGTACCGGAGGACACAACGATTACTGTATGATTTTAATATTTTAAATTTTGCTTGACATATCGAAACTAAAGTTTAAAACATTATTTTACTTGTGACTTTCGTTGACGGAGGTATCAGTGTCACTCTTCTGATTAATAGGAAAAATCGTGTACTGTAGCATAGAAGACTATGTGTAAAATTAATATTTATTAGTGGACTCCAGTACCGGAGGACACAACGATTAACTGTGATTGTAATATTATAAATTTCGTTTTCACACATTGATTCTTAATTATTTGAACGCATAATGTTACGTTACATGGGACTTCCGGTGATGGAGGTATCAGTGTCATTCTTCTGATTGATAAGTAAAATCACATATTTTGGTTTAGAAAAATATGTGTAAAATTCAAAGTAATTTGTGGACTCCAGTACAGGAGGACACAACGATTACAGTGCGATTGTAATATTTAAAATTTTGTTTTTCACATTGAACTCACAATATTACTTATGACTTCCTGTAACGGAGGTATTAGTGCCTCTCTTTTAATTTATAGGTAAAATCGTAACTGCGTTATTGGAGACTATGTGTAAAAGTACTAGTTATTTATGGACTCCAGTACCGGAGGACACAACGATTACTGTATGATTTTAATATTTTAAATTTTGCTTTACATATCGAAACTAAAGTTTAAAACATTATTTTACTTGTGACTTCCGTTGACGGAGGTATCAGTGTCATTCTTCTGATTGATAAGTAAAATCACATATTGCGGTTTAGAAAAAAATTTGAAAAATTCAAATTAATTTGTGAACTCCAGTACCCGAGGACACAACAATTACAGACTACAGTGCGATTGTAATATTTAAAATTTTGTTTTACACATTGAACTCACAATATTACTTATGCCTTCCTGTAACGGAAGTATTAGTGCCTCTCTTTAAATTAATATTTAAAATCTTAACTGCGTTACAGAAGACTATGTGTAAAATTCAAAGTAATTTGTGGACTCCAGTACCGGAGGACACAACGATTACAATGTGATTGAAATATTATAAATTTCGCTTTCACACATTGTTCTTAATGTTTTGAACGCATGACTTGGGACTTCCGGTGATGGAGGTATTAGTGGCATTCTTCTGATTATAATAGGCAAAATCGTATACTGTAGCATAGAAGACTATGTGTAAAATTCAAAGTAATTTGTGGACTCCAGTTCCTGAGGACACAATAATTACTGTGTGATTTTAATATTTTAAATTTTACTGTTACACATCGAAATTTAATTTTAATACATAATGGTACTTATGACTTCCGATACCGGAGGTTCTAGTGACACTAAGTATACAGATTTTTTTTGTGGGACTCTTGTGCCGGATTATTCTATTATTATTAATAATTTAGTGTTATATTATTAAATTTACTTTAATTTTCTGAAAAAAAAATACTAATTTATTCATTGGCCTCACATATTATACAAGTAACTTTGTTATAATTACAACGGTACTTTTGGACTCCAGTTATTACAAATACTCACAAAAAATAAGGGGGCATGGTCATAGCCTCTCCTCCTTGCGAGAGTTATTAGAATTCGGAGACACCATACACATCATAGATGTATTTTATATTTTATATTATTTTTATTTTTTTAATATTAAGAAATATTGGTACACTGTTTGTGGAAAAAAGTTTTAAATTGTATTTTAATATAATTTAATAATATTGAAAATCATTATTTATTCATTATAATTTTGTAATTGGAGGTCAGAAAAGCTTTCCGCGATGCATTTGTGTTTTATTTGTCTCGGAGTTCTCTTAAACGTATATTTCTTTAATTTGTATACACGCGTGTTAATCTCAAAGTCCTGCGCCGTCTATATTCAGAAATCCGTACTATTAACTCACGAACCAATACACGCTATGTGATTAATTCAGTACTTATGGACTCCATCCTGTTTATTACAGAAACATGATGATATTTCTTCATATTTCATAAAACCGTCGAAAATATTTTAAATCTTTGTGACCTCCGGATTTTGGAGGTAACAATGTCCCTCGGAAGTCACAACGCCGGCTTGTATCTCTATTCTGGAAGTCACAATATACGCTATACAAACACACACACACACATACACAAACACACATACAAGGCAATCTTTCATGGCAAACTCTTTACCAGCCAATATAGAGGAAAACTTTGTAGACACAAGCCTATTTGTATGTTTCTTTATTCTCTTTCAATTTTTTTAAAACACGTGTTAGTATCGTTGACTGAATAAACGCACATTCGGGTTCGTTGGACATTTGTGGTCAGCGCTTTTATGGTATCATTTTGGGTGAATTTATTTCAAAATAATGGAGTACGAGAAATTCTAGCCACCATTTGTGATCAAATATAATATTTTTACTGAAGTTTTGTAGAAATAATTAGTTATACAGAGATACATAATTTATTCTTATTATTTAAAATACTCTTCACATTATTCCAGGATATTTTGGAGTTAGTACTGACAGTATTATACTATGTAATGTTGTATTAAAAAGTTTAAAATTACTATATAAGTATAGGTATTCGTATAACAATAATTTATTTGTAAATCAATAATTTAGTTTATATATTTTAATAGCACAGACGTTTAATACAAAATAGAATTCCAAGGCACAGTGTTCATTGCAAAACGTAATAATATTATGTTGAATATTTGAACAACGTGATATTATTTCCTCCCCACTTTGTATCAACTCTCTGGTATTTATCAATCCATGAATTTAGTGTATAAGTTCAGTTCATTTCGCTATAATAATAACTGAACGTTTCTCGATGAGGCGCGGTGTTTGTATTCAGTCACGAATGTCCTCTGAGTGTACGCACCGACCGTTGTCACTAGTTTCAGATGGGTAACCACCAGGGATTTTTAGTGACAAATCCTTGCCACACATACACTCACGTGTTCAAACCAACAGTACCCTCCCCACAGTAGCAGGCTAATTAATTCATTTCCCGATGTCTTAATTTGAAATAAAAATAATAATTGAATATTTAAATTTCCAAACTTTGCAAAAGATCACATTTAGGGTTATATAATAAAATACTCTGATCCAATCCATTCGTATATTACCAATAGACGTATTTTTTATCATAATAATTGATTTTTAATATTGAAAGTTTATTTGTATTTATTTGTATTTATATTCTAATTATTTTCTAACATAGATTTTGTTCATACAAGTATTTATCTTTTGTTTTTTTAAATTTTCTTAGGGGTGATAATATTTTTTAATTAGTAATAACGTAGATTATAAAAAAAACTCGGTAAGAACTAACCATATAGTTAAATAAAATCAAATTAGCTGTATATTACAATTGAAGGTATGTGTTTTGTCAACGTATAATACACATTTTTTAATTTAGATCCAATAATAAATGTATTTAATATACTTAGTTTAAAAAAAATAGTTGTTCATTTATAATGTATTAGTTTTAGTTATATTTTAAAGAATATAATTCATTGCATGACATACATGCGAATACTTTAAAATAATTATTTTGTAAGATTATTATGTTATAATGATTGCGAAATGAGAAATCGTGAACCAATATGATATAAATTGTAAATTTATTATTGCTATATGTAGGGATTTATGTATATTTAGTTTGATGTAGGTCTACAAAATATCTCCTGTTGTAAGGCCATTGAGCTATTTATTATATTTTCTAAAACATATTCCGTTATAATACTCTTTCTGCATCTTGATTTCAGTTAAGCTATATAAATATAGAATATTTGTTCTTAAAATTGGATCTTTAAGTACAACTTAACAAAATAGTACAATTTTATTATTATTGATCACTATAGATTATTTCCATTACTCGAATACCTCATTATCTTATATTACACAATAAAGTTTACTTATTTCCATGATTAATAATTATTGGAAAAATGCAAATACCTTATTTGCCTGTAATAACAGTTAAACAAAGATTACTCATATTATAATATATTATTATATTATTCAAAAAAAAAATCTGTCAATGCAAACAATTCTATGGTATAAATTCAGCTAAGGCTAAGGCTATTACCTATACACTGTAAAAGTGGTTATTATTATGCACCACAAAATAATATTGAATGAATATTATTGTTTAATAATATATTCATACATAAGTTAAGATTTGGTGTTTAGTAGTGAAAATTTAAATTTACTTATTTTATAGATTGTGTGGATGTAAGGCAAATATTGTTTACTGCGTGGTCCAGTAATATGATATTTTAACCCACAAAATGTGGAACTTGGATGAACAATAATTATTGTTATTAGAGTGGTATCTGAATTTTTGGTCAGCTTAATTTTTTTATCGACATCAATAATTATAAGTAAAATTGTTTTTCATCCAACAGTAACACCTGGTCACTAAAAGAAAATACTGGTCACAACCATAATAATGTTCATGAACAATTTGAAACAGATGTTTCTGTATCACATAAAAAAAATAATAACTATAAAACGGTTGTATTTCACGGGGTTTTCAATTATCCGACTTAAATGATCTAAGTTGTCCGAAGTTTAAAAAATGTAATTGTTTCTTCTTAGAATAAAAATATACAAAACAAACAAACTGTTTTGTTGTAGTTTTTATCATTATTGTGGTGTACTTAAATTTTATTTAAAATATCTTAATACAAATATACGATAAATTTCATAAGCAAGTAAAGAAGTATAGATAATATACATTAAGTATAGGTAATTTGTACCCAAGTAACACACCTATCTGCGTACATTTATGATGATATTATCATACAATTAAGCAGGATTAAAAAATAATTCAAAATATAAAAAAAAACTTATTGGTCGTAGTGAAGTTACATTTATTTTACATACCTATATGACTGTTATAATATTATTGTCCATTGATTTGTTTAAAAATAAAATTTTATGAAATATTTAGCTATCTCTGTTTTTATATTAAAAATCGGGTACGATTAACATTTAAATGTACGTAGTCAAGATGGTTGTCAGGAATACATCCCATAATGATGTTTATAAAAATAACGATAATGGATTTCAAGAATTTTTTTTATCAAACTTCTAATACTTAAAAAATTTAAAAGTATATACCAGATGTTGAAAGATATAAAATACACAGTAAATTCAGAAACAATCGCTACAGATGTTTTTAGAAAAATGTTATTGTCTTCGCAATTTCAAAACAGTTTCAACAAGTATAAATTGTTGCTGGGATATAAAAGAAAATGTTTTATTTTTTATTTTATTACATTCGTATCGTTAATTATTTCTGGACTACTATAATACTACTATTACTAGAAGAAAAAAAACCTACGTAGTTAATTTTAGTGTTGTAAGTTTTTATTGCAAACGATTTATATACAGTTCAAATTCGATACAACAAAAACATTTATTCGGGAAAACGTATAATAGCCATAATAATAATTAATTGTTATAATATTATAATATTATTACAACGCCGTTATGCACTACTACTTGAAACACGCTAAATGGGGTGGGTTTCGTCGATTGCTTTGGACGATTCTTGGTAAATATTATTTAGAGGTGTTCAAGTATCAACTACTTACGGTTCGATTGCCCAGGTTCTTGACTCTGCAATGTAAGTACGCGGTTCTACCAACCAACCCGGTCACGTTATTCGGCACCGTTTTGTCGAACACTGGGCCAATAATTGGTGGCGGGATATCCTGTAGAAACTCCTGCAAGAACTTTCTAGAAGCAGTGGTATCTGTGAACAGAAAACAAATACTAGTTAATAACAATTAGGTATTATAATTATTTATTTATTTTCGGTTGAATATTATAGGTACGGGGCATTATTAAGTAGGCGTCCGACCATAATCGAAACGAACGGACCTCCGGAGATATTTACAACAAAACCTTATATAATTTGACAGGCTCGGCTAACACAGTTTCGCAAAGTGTAGGGTATAATTGTATTTTATCGTTTCGTCTATTCACATTAACGTGCATCAATTTTTTAGAAGCAAAAAAATAATTTATAGTTCCAGAAATGGAAAACTGTAAAAACTTAGAGTGTAATTTGATTTCATTTCCCGGAAAGTTGTGAATCAAGTATTTCTGTCGTACGCGAATGCATTTACATATTCTATATGTAGAAAAAAATATATAACGCTATAAAATACTCAAAACAGTTTTAATCTGTTCGATTTTTGTTTCTTATATTTGATCCGTTTTAAAAGTTTTTGTATAATATCGACAATCTTAGAATTAAGTCTTGTGAATACTTTAAACACAGTACTGTAAAATTGTTCGGAAGGATCACATAAAGCCAAGGGGGTAAAAACGAAAATTTGGTGAAAACAGTTTTATTATTTGACTATTTGTCCCATTTTTTTTAACTCTTTCATACTAAAAAAAAATATAAACATTAAAACATTATTTTATTTTGATACATTATTATTATTATTTTACCGCAATGAAATTTAAACAAATTAATCATACAGACAATAGTTTAATTCAATTATATTATTATAAGCAGTATTTTTTATCATTAAAATGTATCACCTACCCGTGGGCTGTGATAAATTAAAATAGTTTTCATAATAAAATAATTGTCCGAATCAGTCTATTTTTTCTGTCGGGTAAAACCCCTCTATACCCCCCTTATAAGGTTTACTGAAATTTAGTTGTTACAAAAAGTCCGCTAAAACCAAAATTTAATATGAACCATAATTTGTTTGGATCATCTTCGTTCTTAGCACTACTTGTTTTTTTTTAATTTGAATATACCGAACATTTTGATAGTTGTTTACAATCAAATCTAAGGTATTTACGTGTATCGTATACGTACTCAAAAATAAAAATACTGTCACAGTCTGTTATAGTACCACCTACATTGCAGTCTGCACAAAGAGTGCCACAGACGCACAGTAAATTGAGAACTGGGAATTGGAAAATAAAATGATCATATTATAATAGTATTCAACCACTGTACGAATGTGCGATACAACTAATATAGGTAACTATAATATTATAACTATAATAATATAAGAATAGGTATACCTGCAACACGAGACACGGGTACCTATTTAAAGGTAATACAATAATAGGTTATATAGGTATGCTTGAAGCTAATATGCAATAAGCAGATAAGCTATATACCCCTCAAACACATAAACACATTTCTTCCGCCAAAACTATGACCAACCACGATAAATTCGTACTTGGTACATATACCTAAACTGTATACAATGTCAATTATTATATTATATAATTTTATAATATAATAATTTATTATTTTACACATTTTTTTTTTTTTCGTAACGATTTGGGATCTAACTACTTGCCTACGAAGGGGCTACAAAGTAAAACCTCATTGGGGGGCTAAATAGAAGTATGAGGGGGACTAAGCCCCCTAAGCCCTCCTAGTTACGTCGATGCTGATTTTAGCTGTTTAGGATTAATCGCGATTCATGTAGCATGTCTGAATTATTTTGAATTTTTATTTTCAAAAAAGAATCGTTAAGAAAAACAATTAAATTGGAAATTCTGATCAGAAACGTGGTAAAAATATGATGATGTATTTAGCTCTGCTTATGAGCGAAAACCAGAGTTAATCTTGATATATCACTAGGGCATTGCAGCTGCATGAAAAATAATTGTACCACTTTACATTACAAAAACGAATAAATTAATGAAATCGTTATTGTTCTCGTTAAACATTATTTATTTGACACCTAACGATAACCCTCCCTAATTATCGTAATATTATATTATTATTATATTGTTTTACGTGTTCATCAATGTGTACGCAACGTCCTACAACTGATCGGTGCACAATAATATTATTGTAAAAACCGGTTGAGATAGGGTTTCCGAAAATCAAACATTTTTTATTTTTTTTTTTTTAAACCTTAGGCCGTGGAAACCGATGGGATACGGGGAGAGCCGAAGCTTCATGATGGCCTGGGACCACCGAAGTCGGGGCAAACTCTGTGTCTAAACCTATACTGTATTTTTCTATATACGTGTTGCGAGATTTACCAAGCCGGGACGGCCGGCAGAACGCAAGCTGAATTCATAATCACGTATCGGGCACCAAAAAGTTCTACCCGACGCGACAAACGCTAGCGTATATACATGCAACAAAGTTGATAATTCCATTAATTCCTGACGCAGAAGTTATCTCACCGCGTGTACGTTGAATATTAAAAAGAGACGGCCCGCGACTCTGTGTAGGTACCTTATACTTATATTATTATCATTATCATTATTATTATTATTATTATTATTATTATTATTATTATTATTATTATTATTATTATTATTATTATATAACTATATAGTATAGGTGCAAAGGGTCGGCGGTAAAGGGTAATGGTAAAGGATGGTGGTTTGGTGAGCGAAGAGGCGACGTGCGTGATAATTATTGTTTATTTTGATATGCACACGCCGGTGGTGGCTTTCTGTACAGTGTTTTATACAAACTTTTACTCGACCCCATTAAAAATTCTTCGTGTGCCCCTAAATGGCTAAATATTATATTATTATAATAACATTATAAACATGTAAATTTCCGGCAGTTTAGGGTTATAGGTGCCTATTAATACACCGATCATCGTCGCCACCACCGCATCCGCAGTCGTAACCTCCGCTATTATACGCATAATAATAATAGCCGTCGATAAATAGGCGTTATCGCGGCGCTTGTAAAATACAATTTATTATAATACCACGGACTTACCGGCACGATTACGATTTATCCCGCGGTGAACGTAAAACTGTTGTTGGCGAGTATTATAGAGGAACGTTTGAAAAGTCACAGCAACCGCGAATGCATTTTCTACAGATCGATACTTTGTAAAACCTTACATGGTGCAGAGATTCAAGATTCCAAGTGGACAGAGGAATTTATTGGTTTTACAAATGACACCGTGTTTTGTTTCGTTCAGCTCGCGACCGTGTGTTTATTTTTCGGTTGAAAATAGTTTTTCGAAAGTTTCATGGCGCAACTTTTTAGATGCTGAAGCCGGTAATAGAGCTGGTTTTTACGGTATGGTTTCTCCACGCAAAAAAAAAAAAACAAAGAAAAATTGTAAAATACAAAAAAATAATGTCAACATTTATGACATGCCTGTTTTACTATTGGTTATTTTGGTCATCGCTCAGAGAATAGTAATAATAATAAAACATATTATTATAAAAAGTGCTCCCTAGTCATGGCATATTGTTTTGTCATTTTCGAGTCAACTGATATCCTTTGACTTATTGCAATGTACCTAATAATAGTTTGAAATGTTAACATAATATGTGTTTATTCTAATCATACCCATATGATCACATTAATATTATATGTATACAATAATATTGTCTGGCGTTTTTACTTGCTAGTTATTGATGAAAAATGTTCCAAAAATACTTTGTACAGTAAACTGAAAAGTGATAAGTATTATTGCATGATAAGCTATAAGTTTTAATTTTGAAATACAGTGTTTTACTTTATTACTTATGTCAGTACCAGTATAAAAATTATAAGTTCTTTATAACCGAGCATACCACGGAGGAGTAATTGGCAACATATCAGTTTTCTTTTTAATATGTGTTTGATATTAATAATGTAAAATAACTTTGCTAAATAAAATTATAAACTAACCTATCCTAAGCTAATAACATTGAAATGCTTACAATAAGAATTTAATAAAAAATTATTCAATAAAATATAAAGACCATTATATTTTGAAAAAAAGATTTAGTTTAATTGAGTTTTTTTTTAATCAAAAACATTATTTAAACGCGCCAGCAACAAAATCGTTAAGATAAAATATTCATTTTTGATTTTTGAACTTGAATTATATGTATGTATCAGTATTGTAAATATATAATATTATATACTTCTATTCATTAATTTCACAGACATCACATAGAACATTATTTTATAATTATAGGTACATTATATTATGGTTGGAATATTATAGGTAAATCATTGAAAAAAAAAACACTTCAATTTCGAAGTCAATAAATAATTAGACCGTGTAATACACAATGGCTCTTTGTATACTACATAGTCCATCATATTATACAACATACGTAGGAATTTGCTAATATAAACTTTTTTGTGTCAACCGGTAGGTAAAACGTATTATGGCTTTTTTTTATTGATTCAATTTAAAGCATCATTCAGACTTGATTTCAAATTTTAATGATTGCGGAATAGTTTGAGTACCTACTTACTTATATGTAATTCAATATAAAATATAAATCTAAAATATTTATTTACATTTCATACAAAAACAAAAAAAAATATGGATTTTTATTTTTATTTTGGCACATTTTTAAATAAGGTAGATTTTATATGATGACTCAGTATAATATGTATTTTTTTAAGTATAATAATTATGTTATTAAAATGTGTTTTATTATAAAAAAATATTGATATTTACAATATTGTTGTTAGTGCATTATATATAGTTGAATGTATTTAATTAAGAATGTCATCATATAATATTGTAAATCTATACAATGTTTTAACTGATAACTGCTTTATATATTTACCCTTGGAGTATGACGTATAAGTTATGGTATGTTAATTCATATTATTAAACTATCAATTCTGTACTATACATAAACAATTTGGATTTCAACTAATATTTCTGAATTGAATGAACCGAGCTGGATAATATGTCTGGCACGCCTCTTGTTGATATCAGCGTTAAAAATGTAGTTTTGTGTCACTGTCTGGATTTGACACAAATCTAAATCAGTTCATGTAAATTACACATTGATAGTTTTCAGATCCACTAAACTACGTAATAACCACTGATACTATTTAAATGTAGAGTTGTGGTTGTGAATACACAAATAAATATTAATAAAATACGCATGGCCCAATATCATATTTTTAATTTAGAGTAAAATATATATTATACATACGCTACTTATATTTTTAAAAAAAGTTAGTAATATTGAATAGATGGCTAACGTAGAATAATAATATTTATAAAAAAAAATCCCTAACTTTATATTATATTATGTAATCATAGATCGAGTATTTTAGATATTTTTTGTACCTATGTTTAAATCTTCAGAATATTTTCATTGTCCCACATCATATTTTAATCAAATCGTAGGTACATGTATATACCGTTTAGATTAATTGTTTGTATACACATTTCTCTTCTCTGTCATATTATCAGCAAGTTCAACAGACTACAAACGTTCGCAATAACATTATTGGTGAAAAGCAAACTTGTTAGCGCCACGATGTCATATACAAGATAATATATAATTATAATATGCGATACGTCCAACTACAAGACAATTGCAGATGGTGATCACCATCACGGTTATAATACAAAATGTCAGTACAAATTACTTGATAATAATATATTATTATTACTATTCATTTTACATGCATTCATGACTAAATGTCATACGCTTAACTGTAATTTAAGTTATGTTTGTAGTGATAATGACATAATGTGAACTAAATTGTATTATAATAAATTAAAATTACCAATATGGCAATATTATATAGAATTCAATGACTAGTAAAAATGCGTTGTGAATTAATAAAAAAGTAATTGACTGAGAATTATTTGAAATAAAAGTATAACATAATAATATTATAGTTACATATCAAAAATAATGTAAACGTTTTAACGTTCGTCAACGTATTGGAAACTTCCAAGGATACTATATAAATATATAATATAGTTCTATTGTAACAACTAACAAAGTCGTTTCTGTATTAATTATCATAATAAATGTCGTAAAGTTACATAATATTGTAATGGGTAGCACTGTTGGATATTTTATATAAGATCTCCGCAAAGTTCACTCCCAACAATTTGATTGGGTGAGGCAATTTATTTGCAATGAACAATGCTCTGGTTGTGGCTTATTTGGGTACGATACGATGACATCATTAAATTGGAAATTTTATCAACTATAGTATTCATAGATGGATATTTCTATATAGTAAGCTAATCAGATATTATGTCAGTGAAGGACGGAGATTCTTCAATTCATTTATAGGGACTTAGCCTACCCCCCAAGTTCCTCTCAATAACTCTGTAACTGTATTTGTCAGAATACTAAACAAATACCAAATAGTTACAAAACTGTAATTTAGCAAAAAGTACACAAATGCATGAATTCATTATAAATATTTTACAGTAATTTGCTGTTCAGCTGTTGAACACTTAAAATAAAAACATTTTTAAATTATGAATTACATTTATTTACATCAACATTTAAACAAATATTATTAAAAATTATTTTTAACTAATAGATTACCTACACAAATTTTGCAATTATTTGAACTTGGCCTATGAACTCATTCCATATTACTTATTTATTAAATGATACGAATTTTGCATTATTTTACAAATTAAATTATATTTTTTTGTAATTATTATCAAAATATAAAATAATAATGCTAAATTCTACAATGAATCTTTTTTTTTTATTTCTTGATCGATTGATTTATTTGACAAAGATTTGTTTTAATTTATATGCTGGCTTCAATATTATACATAATAATGACGAGAGTTAAACTGGAAGTGAATTACTTCAGAGAAGCCAATGCTTTACTAAATACTTTTACATACAGTTGGGAAATTAAGACTGGTGTGGTTTATTTTGACAAATTTTTGTAAACTTATTGAAAACATTGTATTATTTAGGTCATGCAAAATATTGTACCCTTTAGACAGAAAACTTCATTTGGGAGAATAAAATTAGGAATAAGAATGTAAATTCAGTTTCCTTCCAACTTGAATACTTCAGCCCATTACTTTAAATTGTATGTAAAGTGTGTCCCCTACCAACCTTTTTCGTGTTTGCAAAAACCGAACGGTTCACCTAAGACATAGTGTAATCCCATTTCGTTAGGTTGTTTTCCCTTGGGACGGACCGGTCGTTTGGCAAACGTTTATTTTCAATTTTTTTTTTCTTAAACTAAATAGGTCATTGGTTTTTGTAGTAGTTGGTTTTTTACTGTGTAGAGTGCATACGACACACATCCAGAGATGCTCCCACGAGAAAGATCGGATGCAAATTCGATATAGAGTAATCAGTGAGTATAGTGCTTGTATTTGTCGATGAACCGTTTTGTTGAAGAATGACTAGGTAAATTCTATCAACATTTGTATTCAATGGGTAAAACGTCACGTTGAACCTTATTTAAAGAATTGTTTACCCAGTAAATAAAAATTTAATATAATTATAATACTCGTACAACATAAATCAAAATTTAAACCTGTATGTGTTATAGCGGTTTTATGAGGATATTTCCATACACTAAAATATGCACATTTACTCAAACAGATTTTCAAAAGAAGATTATTTACATTTGAAATAACATAATAATTATTGTTATTATGTGTATAATATTTTCACCAGTATTATTATTATAAAATCTAAATCTAAATCTAATTCATTTCGTTATTTTATTTTTGTTTTAAAATAAAATAATACTTTCGTAATATAAAGCAACGAGTAGTAGCACAAAAGCTGTATATAAGGTGTTAACGTGTTGTTATAATATCCAAATATTATGGCACATTTATGCAACTTATTCCATCACATATTTTCAAATATTATAATCTAGTAACATAAATGCATAACTCTACGTAACTAGTTCCAAAGGTGATTTCGTTTTTAGTGGTTTTGCTGCAGTGCGTATAACCAATATGAGACTAATAAAATAGCAAATGTAGCCTGTTAGGTACATAATTATCTGATAGATAGGCATTTGGAATACAAATGATTTCTGCATTCACTCGAAGCCTTATATATCTACAGATAGCCGAGGGCAATTAGCTGAACCCCATTAATGATTAAATCCTAACTTTCACGTTCGTGATAATATTCTAAATAGTCACTACAGGCGAGAAAAACCAAATTGACGTTTTTCCAATATTGGTTTTATAACTAAAAACCATAAGAAATTTAATTGTTAACCAAACTAAAATAATTATTTTGTTTATTTATTTTCTTATTTCTAAAAGCAGAAAAAAAATAAAGACTTAAACAAAAATATATAATATATTTTTTTTAATTTTATATAAAGATAATAAAAAAACACGTGTTTAACAAATAAGTGTGTAAATAAAAAAAATAATAACGATGAGAAAAATACATTTATTGTATTTCTTTGACGTGTACTTTTTAATGATATCACATTGCCTGAAATATTAATTGGAAGCTTTTGTTAAAATTAATTTTACCGTATAATGAGTGTTGTCAATGAACGCTTTGATCATTAAAATAATAATAGGTTAACATGCTTTAAGATACATCATACACATTTAAGTTTTAAACAATCGAAATTTAAAATAATAAAAATCAGAACTATATTGTTCATTATTCTATAATATTTATGTTGTACATTTATAAAGGTATTTAAATATCAATGGTGATATTATTTTCATTAGAACACGTTTTGTAGCATATAAAGCCATTGAAAACTGTAGGTTAATACCATAGAGTAACATTTGTTTACATTTTCTAATAAGTAATATTATTTAATTATATTATTATCTTGTTTATATACATATGCATAATATACATATACATATACATATATTATTATTGTATATTCGATCAAAAGTTTTTACAATTATTATACTATTTTAGATGTCTTAATAAATATAAACTGAATTGTATTAATATAATACCTATTGAATCAATCTGAATACGAATCAAATGAATTATTAATAGATACGTTGAAGGTTATTGATTTCATGAATGAGTGTATTTAAAAGGAAGATATAATTTGTGCATGCTCAGATTCTAAGACATGAATAAATGTTATATATATATATATATATATATTAGTGAACGTTTTGTATTTGAGAGTTTTAGAACCATAAATATCAGTATTATAGCTTTTCTTTGAACAGCAATGAGAAGGTTTAATGTAGCTACCATTAACTTCTTTATCGTCTTACGTCTAAGTAAGGATGCTTGTATGTGTTATCAGTGACTGAAGAAACTTTAGCGTAAACCACAAAATTTTTAGTAGATTAAAGGTTTCTTTTATTTGGAGAAAGGCACTAAGTTGGAAAAACTGATTAAAGAATATTGAAGTCCATAAAAACAACTCGTGTCACTAGGTAGATATATTTAAATACTATGTTTTATGTGAGTATACATTTAACCATACATTTGCTGAGTGATAAATTTATTTACAGCTATGAACTAATGAAACTAATTTACAATTGATGGATACATATATAATTCAGTTGAGCACTATAGATTTTAACTGTCATTTTTTTTTTGCTATTAAAAAATAAAATATCGGTATTATAATATAGGTACACATTGAAATACTAATATTGACTTAATAATATGATATAGATAGAGATATTATCTTTGTGCGATTATCATTCTTCCACTATATGACACATAAAACGTATGTTTTCGGTGCTGAACAATAAGTAATACAATGGAAATGTATTGTGTGCAATAAATCTCTTAAATTTCGGCAATGGTTTGAAACGTACAATTTTGGAACAGTATCAATTTATGATATTGGAGCTTAGAAAAAAATAAAGAGATAAAATAAATAAACATGCCAAGTCTGGATGTGTCACGAGAAGTATGTCTTACAATACCAACGGATTTTGTACAATATATAAAGAAATATGTACTTTATAAAGTTGTTTGATAAAATCAAATACAAAAACATTTTGTTGCTACCTACTCAATAACGTTATATAAAATGTATGAGCTGGAATTCATTTCATGAATCAATTATTAACTATTAACAGTACCTATAGAATATATTATATTAATATTATGTACATTATATAATACTTAGGTACCTTTTTTTATACCGTTTGAATCACAAACAGCCAATATAATAATATATCATATAACCTAATATTAATGTTTAATAAACTGTCACCGACTTTATACGACGGAGCAGGCATTATGATATTTTTTAAAAATTAAAGAAAGGAAAAAATTGTAGAAACCCTTTAATTCTTGATGAGCCTTTTATACCTACTCAAACGCAAAAAGTTTTTAAAATATCAATAAAGCTTTTAGTTTAGAAAAAAAGATCTTTTCAAAGTTCTAAACCATATTTTAAATAACTTGTTTAACGTCTCCTTTTGCTACATTACTCCCGGTTGTCATGGTTTATTTATTCACGAGTCCTAGACAATAGGCATTTGTATTGTGAGAACTGAAACTCATTCGATACTATTCTATTGACAAGCTGCTGAGTAACGCTAACACTAAGTGGTTTATTAAAATTATTAGTTTTAGTTAATTCTATATTTTGAGAACAATAGTAATATTTTAATTTAATAACCTACTGCGGTGTATGATGGAGTTTAACTTTGCGGTATTTTAATCTGTATCACGTGCGATAGTGCGACGTGCTTGATTTTTAAATATCAAGTAAGTATGCCCTATATGTGTGTATAATATTATTTATTATTATCAGCTCCAACCAATTTACAATCGTATTATTTATAATATCAACACTTTAGAGCTGTGATTTAAAACAATACCCAAGCATTGGTTATGTTTTACTCTAAACATTTTGTTAGAAATGTTCATGAGTCACCAAATATTACTACTGTATATTATTTTAACTATGTACCTCTCGTGGGCTCAGAACCAAAAGGTGCTATCTCAAAATATCAAATTGTTCAGGAGAGCCATTTTAAACTATTTTCAACTTAAAACTGCATTATCTTTTTTCGTAATGAATGATTTTTAATGATTAGCACATCTAAAAATTCACAAAGTTGTTCTGAGTTAACACTAGCGATTTAGTTTTCTTAAAATCAAAATGTAACGTAAGAAAAACAAAAATGTAAAAAATTTCCGTTAAGAACCAAAAAGTTCTTCAGATAGAACCTTTTGGTTGTTAATATTTTTTTTTTCACTTAGTTAGAACTTTTTGGTTTTGAATTAAATGTATGTTTTCACTATGGTGTTACCAACCTCAAAATAATAAATAATGACATGGCATTGGCTTTTCACTTGAGTAGAATAGATACCTAACCTAACCTATATACATGACCGTACCTGTAGAAGGGGTTACCTACTTTTAAAATTTTAAATGGTAATAATGCCATCAAATGAACATAAGTAGGTACTAAGCAATTAGCTGCATTAATTTGTAAAAGCAATTTTAAGCCTTTGCAATAATATTAAACATTATGTTTCAATTAAATGTATTGATAATATTATATTAAATATAATTTATATCTATAAAATATTTTAAGTACCTAGGTAAATATCTCACTTAAAATGAATACCTATTACCTATACCTAATTCTAAATTATATATTAGGTATTATTTTATAGGTACTTACTTGTTGTTAATGTCAACTTGTTTTTCTGCTAGCTTCATTAACTTATTGGTACGGTTTCGTAACCTCGATGACAACATATTTTTTTCTATTATAACGATAATAATTGACAAGATCTTGGATCAGAATTATTAATGTTGAGGCATCCCGTTAAAATAAAACCAAAATAAAAATAATATTGACTAAGGACTAAAGTAAATGTACCGTATAATTATTAAAATTATTTATAGAAATCTTTGTTTTGTTGATAAAAATGTACAATAATTAATAATATTGTACCATCATATTATTATTGTTTGGTTAATACAGTGAACATGAGATAGTACTTTTTGGTTATCACTAATTTTTTTTCTTCTTTTGGTTTTAACACTATTCTCAAGAACCAAATGGTGCTATCTAGATCGCTATCAAATAACAAAAGTGTAAATTTGATCGATTTAGCACCTTTTAGTTCTGGATAACTCCTTAAATAATGTACTTAAAAAGTTGGATGTGAGTTTGGATTATAGACCATTGACCAATAAACCCATTTATATAAAAAAGTGGATTTTCGAAAAAATCGATTTAGCACCTTTTGGTTCTGAGCCCACGCTCTATAAACATGGAAAATTCGAGTTGTATGTTATCTATTAATAATTATATAAAAGTAATTTAAAAGTTAAATGCTACATAATATATTATCGCTGATAATTTCAATTCCAAAACCTGAGTGGTTTTATCTTTAAAGAAAACTTTTTAAAATCAATGAAAAATGACATTATGAATTCGTATTTGAGAGCACGGCTGACTTAAATGGTTTAAATTACATACAAGTAACATTGGGTTTTCTCACTAAATATATTTTAAAATTAGAAAATGTTTCCTTTTCATTAATGGTAGTTTGGTAGTTATTAGTAATAAATAATAATTAAATTTTATAATATCTTATTATCTTAGCATATTTTGACAAAACTAAATGCATATTTACTATTTTATAATGCTTATCAAATAAATTCTACCACTAATAATAACTTTATTTACAACTTACATATATATAAGGCACATACTTGCTATAACTTTATTTAGATAAACATTAATAATATTTGTGTTTTTGTCGAACCGTTGTCTGTATTGATGGGTTTTTAATTATTAATCTTAACCATTCTGTTAAAATAATGTTTTATAAAGACATGATGTCAATAGGCTGTTTATTTTTTTAGTATTTTGTGTTTAAATGTATTTAATGTATTTGTTTGCGGACCAGAAAGAATGTCTGAAATAATATTTTTTAATCTGTTATCTAAACTCGTGGTCATTTCAAGTAATTTTTTTTCCAAGTTTTATTTCACCATCAACCTTTACGCGCTGATAATAATATATATATTTTTTCACCGCCGTAATAATAATTAACGTTAAGAGCTAAGCGAAAACCACCCAGATCCGCCATCGAATTACCACGCTTTTGGCCGCATAATCGCTGTTGCGAAAGTAAAAACAAGAAAACTTTTAACGATAACTGCTCCACCGACACTTTAGTATTGCACTCGATTTGCCGGCAGCGATGGGTTGGAATAGGTATATATCGGCCGTGGTGGCGGAAGGGTGTGTGCTGTGTGCGATGAAGTCGTTCTGTAAAATAGGAAAACTTCCGGAAAGAGCACAGCAAACAAACGACCGTTCAAAGGACAATTGTCATGTAATTACACGGTCGACGAATAACGAGCCGATCTTAAATTCCCCATCGACACTTGTCTACATGTTTTCGCGCAAGCGTTTCCGACCGATGGAAAACCACCACCGCAGACGGCCGAAAGATAAATATAATACTATTATACGATCGACGAAAAATGTCCTTTAAATATTAATGTAGAACGAGAGGAAATATTGCTCGTCGGACAGAGTTTAAGAGTTTGACCGTGTGTTTGAAAGATAAATGATAACACCATTGCCTGTTTTCGTGGGAACCTATCAATCTAGCCCGGTCGGTCTGTGACGATCTTTCGTTGTCAGCGCAACTATCAATATTTCGGTCTTATGGAAATAAATTATAATTATATCACGATAGATGTAGATATCATATTTATCACATAATCATCATTTATCCTCCGATCTATAATATAGTTTGGTGGTTTCACATCTTTATATATAAGTCTATTGTAATATTTTAATTTATCACGTTAAAATGTTGAATCGATTTTTTTCCGAGGTTCTGAGTATGAATAAGTATTGTTTCGTTGGATGGTGTAAACCGTACAGGCCCCACGAATAATTCCCAATCACAACATTTCAAATTGTTACGTTGACGAGTATTATTTTTTTATATGTAATATTGGAACAATTTGTTTTTATTTTATTTTGAAACTATTTTGGATCATTTTTGGAATCGATGATTTTTAAATTTGACCTGAATACTCCTCATACCATTCAGGGAAAAAAAACGAATGTCATTAAAAGTGTTCAATTATAAACATTAACACATTTTTACATTTTATTTTGTTCAAATATTTTGTTTGATTATATAATACGTAGTATATTATTTTGATATGGTAAAGTGAAAAAATATTTAACGTTTGAACAAAAAGGGTAGTGTGTGTCGTATGAATTTGATAGCCTGTTTAGCTTTAAGCTTTATTAAAAAAAAAAAAAACAAACAAACATAGCGCCTCTCCAAAAACGTCGGCAAACATTTGCTCACGAATAACGCGCACGTCCGTTTTATTATAATAATATCATTGTTTACGATTGTCGTCGCGTATTATATTGTATACAACTACTACAAACGGCGAAGCGATCTAACATTATACAGAAACAGTATAAACACGTCATTATTATATTGTGGACGCGTCGCCGTCGTCGCAGCACACATATACGCCTAATCCCACATGTCAGCGGCGCCGCCGTCGGGGATTTCGCGCATATGGGAGAGTCGAGTGGAAAATAAAACGCCGACGACAGCGCGTCTATCCGTAGGATTACCTCGGAACACACGACACTATTATACACATTTATAATAATACATGTGTGTACACACAACCGAGGAACATATTGTCATCATTATTGTTATTATTTTAATAGGTCCTCGCGTCATCGACGAAATAACGTGTCGTGATAATATTATTATGTATATTGTATTTCGCTAGTTGTAGTACCTAGTTGTTGTGCAAAGATTCAGAGGACTGTATCGGAGAAACCGTACACCCAAAGAGAAGTCGGGACTCCTAGAGTATGATTTTGCCCATAGCCCTCTGAAACCAACGAAACTGTTGACATCGTATGTTCGTGATATTATAAACATATTTTAATCTCACTAAATCACACTTAATCTCAACTTTTTTATGTGCTTAAGCTTTTGTACCGTATTTTAATTAAAAATCGATCCACGATAGGATTGAAAACGTGATCACAATTCACAATATAGACGTATTTTAGTGCATATAATCGTGGATACGACTAAATATTCTCGATTTATTACCTAAAAATCAAAAGTTCATGGAAAAGTTTAAAAATGTAAAAATGTGGATTTGTAACATCTGTATTTTATGATCACCTCGAGTCGTTGCCAAGTTCTGCCTATGCGACGTATACAATAGTGTTATACATAATAATATACTAATGACGACGAATTATGACTGTCATGGCGATGAAAACAGCAGTAGAATTTATTCAGCGTTGTTATTTCTATGGATTAGTATTTTATTTTGTGTCCAAACTATGATATTATTATGCTAGACTTGCAATGCCCAGAAAACCTGCAGCGACCCCATCCTAAGGAAAACTAGTATGCGTAAATAATAATATATTAATGTGACACTTGTACAAGCGAAATTAGTGAATCACGCAGGTATCAAAGCCAACAAATTTCAATAATGTCTGTTGAGGCATAATGATAGTGTTACCACTTGATATGTTTATCCGATAAATGTTATGTCAAAAACAATACACGTCATGCAGTCTGAAATATTCACCGATCACCAATATATATGATTTTAATTAATATTATGTTAAACGTGCTTGACTTTATATAGGTACCTACCTATAGATATATTTTGATTTTGTGCAGAAAAATTGTAATTATTAATATTACTTGTTTTTGCAATATTTTTTTTAATTGTATTTATCATGAAAAAAACCACTTTTTTAAAAAACCCGATAAACCTTTCGAGTGCCCTAACAAACTCATATTTTATTCTCATCACTATATTATGCCTAATTAAAATTTACTTATTGTACTTATTTGTGTATAGATTAAAATAATATTTTAAATTCATACAAAAAAAAAAAAAAAAAAAATAGTTAAAATAATAACTATCGCAATGGGTATTTGGGGTGTTATATTTATTTTCGTAAAATTTAACACTCTTAAGGTCAAAACATAGTAATTAATAAAAATAAAATATGAACTTTAGCGCCTAGAAATTTTATTCTACTGCTTTAAACACCATTGTTTTACCATTTTAAATCCAGGTATTTCGATTTCATGCCCAACTGCCGTTTTGCGTAAATAAAGTAATAATAATATCATAGTAATCGACGAGCGAAAATTAAACGATAACATTATAATAGATATTAAGATATAATCCAAAAGTTGTTCTACTTATGTATTCCTTCCAGTGTTTGTTTGGAAACAAAGTGTAATTTTATGTGCATTTATAGTTGCTAATAATATATTTAAATACATTTAGCCTAATGGAATCGTTACGACCATTTATTGTTTTCGTGAGCGTAAAAACATTTTCATTTTCCCCATAATAATAAAATTCTAAATGTTGTAATTCTTTTCGGGTTTTTCTCGGATTCCAATAAACAAAATATACAATACACGCGTATATCCTTTTGAATGTGCACCAGTGATATGACGGAGAAAACCACAATTTCTTGAAAGTAATTCAGAATCTTATCAAAAGTGGAAAACCCCTACATGGAATTATCTCAAATAGGTTATTATTATTTTTATTATTGTTTTAGATATAGTGCATATTTTTCAAAAAAATTGTCTATATTATTTTCCATCTCATAATAAAATATCCTTTATTAGAAGCTCGTCTACCAGCAGTTACATCGGAAATATTATATTCGTTAACCATTATTTTCATCGATGCGCGTCCTTGATTGTAGAATGGCTCAAAGTCATCGCATTCATAAACATTTAACTGTAATGAATTGACGATTCTTAAAAAAAAAAACCCTGCTCTGAAAATTACATTAAATCGTCAAAGTAATTTTAAAATGTTATCGACTGTTTGCACGAGTCGAATTTCCTGTACTTATTATAGGTTGGTGCACAATTTAATTATTTGTATTATGTGAAATCAATATTCAGAATTCTGTTTGACAAATCAAAAAAATCACAAGATATAGATAGATTACTTAAATCAATTTTGTATTATAGAATTTATCGTAATACATGTTAGATAGTATACGTACTGTGTCTGATCAATTTCCAAAACACGGGTGTTAATGCCTAATGAATTTAAATTACCACACATGTATTAGGTACACACTTGTGAAAAACATACCTTCCAGTCATATACTTATAACTATCAACTCATTTAAATTTTTATTCCAAAATACATTATTTTGCTCATGGCTTCATGTCATTCAACTATTTTTCGAATCTTCTCACATGCTTATGTTATAACATATCACATTTTATATTATTAGTATTATAAGTATAATTATGTCTCTAATTCATATCATAAGGATTGAAATTAGTATTTTTTTAATAAAGATATGATATTACATTAATTCTTAAAAGCACACTTTTTTTCCCATCCTTGGCAGTTGGCACTATAATTGAGCCTATTTTTTTTTCAGTATCTCAAAGCCACATTGAATTATAAATACATTTTTAAAAATGCGCTACTATCAAATAATAATCCAATCACACGGCTGTTTATGCAGACAATTTTATCATGGGTCCGTTTTTCTGATCAATAAGTCAATGTCTTTTTTCTAAAAATATTATATATTGACTTTAAAAAACTATCAAAAAATAAGATTTTTCAAAAATGAAATCGAGATTACTTTTTGAGGATATAAAATGCCTCCGACACCCTTAAAGCGGTTTTCCCTCGTTTGGGTTTCCACGATTTAATTATTTTGACGGGCACCTAGTATGTACTATGACGGGCGTCGTGCATCATATTTTATAGTTATAGTAGTGACTTGCTGATTTCTACATTTCACGATATAGGTAGGTTAATATTATATTATAGTAATAACTGTGATGAACGAACAACGCGGTGGTCGACACGGCCGTGCAGACTATAATAATCTTATGCAGCAAAGGTAATGTCATTGCAATAGTGAAAACTATAACGCTGTATTCGTACCATATAATATTATCGTCGGACCTAGACGACGAAATATTATACCTGTACCACGGTATACTAATTACTGTACGAGGGGAGAATCTGCGTATCGGACGCGACGGGATTTAGTGTTGAAACTTTCGTCTCGGCGGCGTGGGCTGCTGTCGGGTCGGTCCGGTTTCCGAGCGGTATTGTGTGTGTGTGTGTGTGCTGCAATATACATAAACACGGTTACCACCTACGTGTATATAGACTATAGAGTATTATTATTACTATTATTATTATTATTATTATGTTTACGCGTATAATACGCATACGTATATATAATATAAACCTACACTATAATATTATACATATATTAAATTATGTATAACGTCGTGACGGAACGAAACGGGAACGGTCCCGGGTCCCCTGGGGACTTACCCGCGCGTGCGACAAGTACGTGTACCTGCGTATAATATACACACATATCCAGAGAGTTTTAGGTGTGTGTGTGTGTGTGCGAGTGAGTTTGCGTGTACACAGTCGATCGGCACTGTATAATCTACACATGTATATATATATATAGAGGGAAAACGTTAATGCGTGTACGTGCGTGCATTCTAACAATATCATCATCAACTATGTTTCCGTGTGCGTGTGTGCTCGGACCGAACGGCGGCAATCTTGTTGCCTCGGCGGAAAAAAAACGCCACTCTCCGCACTGTAATATATGGAATATAAATGGAACCGTATTTACGAACAGTGTCCGTCCCACACCCTCCGACCGCTGCCACCACCCAGACAGCGTGCTCTCCCCTCAAAACTCGCCTTCTCAGCCCCACACCCCCCCCCCCTTGAAACGGTGGAGAAATCACCCGGGTCGGGTCACTTATTTAAGTTATAAATCGAGCGGGAAAATCGCTTCGGCTTCTGCCTTGCCGAATCGAGGCGACAAATCCGTCGGGAGATCACTTAATATTGTATATACTGTGTCGTTATTGTAATATTATCATTTCGATCGTCGTACCTACCGTCTCTGAGCAAAGTTTAACGTAATATTACTCATAATAGTTTACCTATAATAGTGACGTCTATAATAAGACGTACGATACGAGCGTGGTGATAAAACGGCAGTAGGTGCATTAATTATCTTCATTAGAGTAAAAATATATCTATTTAAGAATAATATAAAAGTTCGAATCATAATATTAGTGTCTGTTACAAATTACAAGTCACAGTTTTTCACAAAATATTATGAAAAAAGCCTGTCGTCGCGAAGGTGCTTTCAGACTGTGACCAAATACTTTTAAAAACGGTGCTCTTGTGGGGTGTACCCTTTCTATAAATAAATGGCCACGATGGATATTTCATGAAAGTCCTATCGACCCACGCTCGTACGTGTAGGTGGTGGGTTCTTTGTAATCGCTGATACAGAATGATATTTTGTGTAAATTTCGTAACGTAATATCATATTTTCATAGATTATTACATTATTCATATAAAACAGTATATTTTACCCAACCTATAGACATTTTGTAATATTATTACCATATGGAATCAATAATATATTTGTTGGCTGTAATGTGTGTGGTCTATCTACGAGTTGTCGTGAAAATAAGTGTGTTCTACGATATTTTTTTAGGCATGGTGGTTGGTATTCTCTAATAAAGTTTTAATACAAATATAAATTTCATGAATCCGTTACACAACTGAGTCGGTAACATAATATTATAAGGACCTAATTTGTCTACATCATCTGCAGTATTATAAGATGCGTGAAATCTTCTGTAATATATTATTACGATTATTATATGCGTATTATGGATTGTAGGTAGAGGACATAATATAATGTAACCAGCTTTTTTTTTTAACACTTATTATTTTTTCACTACCTAGTATCATTTTTCAGAGCATTTCAACGTGACTTGACGCAATCTCTTCGCACTCCGTGAAACTTTTGAACACATATATTTATGTAGATTGTACATTTTACATTTATATATGATATATATTTTATATTGTAATGTAAAACGTGATAACCTCACTGCATGTACATAGTATACCTTTCATAAAATAAAAATATGATTTTCAGTCACAATATTCTAACTAATGATTTCCTAATAATGTGAAATTATACTTTGGTACTAATTTTTGAAACAAAATATATTTTATTACGTTCGATTATCGATAAATTCTTGTCCTTTATCTGAAATTTCTATGTTGGCGTAATATTATGTTGTTGTACTATTGATATTTATCAATCTAAGTTGAACTTATTATGCTGTTGTTCAATTTACAAAATGTGCAATCCTTCTGGTGTTTTATCCTTAAATATTTACCAGTATATTAATTATGACTACGTAAGTAGTAGGTGGGGCACTTGAGGACACTTTTTATATTACAAAAAAAGCGCCTTAAAAAATCTTTAAAAAATGAATAAAAACCATTAAAAAATGCATAAACAACATAAAAAAGCATAAAAAACACACAAAAAAGCATAAAAAAAATCTAAAATAACATTGAAAAAGCATTAAAAAAAAACCGACCTTATATTTTCCTGTTAAAAATTACAAAAAAATCTAAACAAATCTGTTAAAATTACAAAAAATTTAAACAAATCTGTTCAAATTCAATATCATTATTTTTTAAAAATGTATGCATTTCATATCTATATTTAACAATAAAAAATTTTAAAAAAAACCGACCTTATATTTTCCTGTTAAAAATTACAAAAAATCTAAACAAATCTGTTAAAATTACAAAAAATTTAAACGAATCTGTTCAAATTCAATATCATTATTTTTTAAAAATTTATGCATTTCATATCTATATTTAACACGTGTCATTACATTTATTTTATGAAACTTTTCTAATCTAAAATCATGCACGGAAAATCCGTGCATGTTTTTATATTCATTTTTATTTATAAAATTCAATAAAATTATGCATTTTTTTCTATATTTAACACGTCCGTGATTTACGGACGTGTTATTAATATCACAAAATCCCATAAATTCTTTAATAAAATCATGGCCGGAAAAACAGACCATGATTTTTACTATAATATTATAAGTGACTGGTTTCAAACCAGCCACCTCAAATTCATTTACAATAGTACTAATTATTATTATTTTTAATTATATATTTAACGCGTGCCCCATCCGGGCACGCGTCAGATTCTTTATAAAAATAAATATATCAAAATTTTTGTTATCATATTATTATATTATATTATCATTTTATCATATTATGTTATCATTTTTCTGTTATGAATGTTATCACTTTTATGTTATTTACACATTTTATTTGGCCCCGAGCCTCGTAGGATCGCACGGCGACACTTTTTATTATTATTATTCATATTTTATTTGACCTCGATCCTCGTAGGACCGCACGGCGACACTTTTTATTATTATTATTCATATTTTATTTGACCTCGATCCTCGTAGGACCGCACGGCGGCACTTGGCCTCGATCCTCGTCGGCTCGCTCGGCGGCACTTGGCCTCGAGCCTTGTAGGATCGTACGGCGGCACTTGGCCCCGAGCCTCGTAGAACCGCACGGCGGCACTTGGCCTCGAGCCTCGTAGAACCGCACGGCGGCGCTTATTACTATTAGAACAGTTGAAAACGCAAAATATTTCAGAGAGATTCGAACCCGCAACCGGCAGGCCACATGCATACGCATTAACCCATCCGGCCACGGGTACTTGATGGTAGTTCAATGGAAAAAGGTAGATTTAAGAACACATATTATATTATATTATTATAATATCATTTATATATATATATGTATACCCGCGCAACTATTCTTGCGTCTAAAATGTATATGTATATATTATATATATATATTTATATGTAAGGTGGATCTAACACTCACCCGTATGGGGTGAATGTTAAAAATAGACATGAATTACATATATATATATATATGTATACCCGCGCAACTGTAGTTGCGGCTAAATTAAAGATATATATTAGAATACACTGTACCTATACAATATTATGTTTTAATAAAACAACTTTTTAAAGAATTACATTTTTTACATTTTGCAGACATTCTTTTCAAATTATTTTTAGTCATAATTATATGTGGATTAATATTATCTGTTTTTTGTTTACATTTAACACAATATATATTTCCCATTTATAAGAAATTAAATTAATATAATGTTTAATTATGCTGTATACTTGTAGCCGTATTAAGTTGTGTCTGTTTTAAGTATTTTTCTCTAGGGAAAAAGTTAATAGTTTCTTTAAAATCTGCTTCTTTTAAACATATACCATCCTCGATTATTTTATTAGATTTATACAGCAATATCAATTGATTATAAAATTTATAACAAATTCTGTATTCTATAATTCTTTCATTAAGCTTATAAGATTTTTCAAAAATTTCTATAATTCCGTTTAATAACGAAAACATTGTTAATAAAGGTAATACAAAATAACCAATTGGGCCAATTGTACTTAGAAACAGTTTTAAAGCTAGTAAACAAAAACTGACTTTTGAATAATAATTGTAACTTTTTCTATAAACTAACATATTTTTCTCTAAATACGTTTCCATTTAAATATGATTATTTATAATAGCTATAAAATAAAATTAAAAACGTGTCCCTTTTTGGGGGACGTGTTAAATATAGATTTTATACATCTAAATATAATAAATATATAATAATAATATCAATATATAAATTTATATTTAAATAATGGGTAAACTTTATAAACAATTGGAATCTTTGGCTAAAAAAGAAAGAATTATTATTAATAATAAAGGTATTGAAAATATTGATAATATAGTTAAGCAAAAGAAAAAAATTCTTAATTTGTTAATTAAAAAATATAAAAATATAATAAATACGCCCAAAAGTACTTATATTTTAATATCTTTATTAAACATGTTAGATAGGCCAGATAATTTATTCTGCTATGAGCGTATTGATAATTTAATGGAAAAAGGTATGCCTATTTAAGAACACAATATAATTAAATGACGTGTGCGATATTTACGCACGCGTCAAATATAGAATTTATTTTACAAAGTATCTGACGCTCACCCGTATGGGGTGAACGTTAAAACATTGTGTTATAGAACTATCTAGATCTATGTTTTTAGAATTAAATATGCAACAAAGTCATTACATATTATTTCAATACCATCTTGATCGGTGATAAATAATTTAATATGTTTAAAATCTATTACATTTAGAGGAATATATTTAATGTCATTAGTTATATATTGGCCACCCGTATCACATTTAATAATACATAAAATATCATCGTCTATATGTAAATATTGCTCAGTTTTATGGTTAGAAATGGAATTTTCAATTATATTACAATGTACTTCGATAATTTTATTTTCAAAATAATTACCGAGTATAATATCCGAGCCAATATGTTTATAGTTATATATATTACCTAATCCTAAGCTGGATATTAAATTCTCATCCAATAAATAATAAACATTAGATTTAATTGTAATATAGTTATTTGTTTGTAATATTTTTATATTTGGCGGTAGTAATTTATTTAATTGATCAATAGTGTAATTTCTCTTTTCTATTACAGTTTTGTTATTTTCTGTTTCAATATTGCCTTTTATGTCTTTTAAGAAGCTTTGAGTGTAAAATTTTGGAGTTTTTATTCCTATTACTGTATAAACAATATCTGGTGATGTATACTCAACACCTAATTCTATTTCTTTCCCTTTAGGCCATGTTTTATTAATAGGGATCATATGTTTTATAAAATTAAAACCTAAACAATTTGATAAATATTCATCAAAGCACAGACCAATTGAAGCAGTTATTTTTAATAAATTTTTATTTATTTCAAGATTTATTTTAGGAAAATTATCCACAAATTTAACTCCGAATGAATTAAATAAATTTTCAATTTCGCCTATTGAATAAATACCTACCTATGAATATTGTACCTAGTGGGATTTGGCCATTTCGACCTAATCTAAATTCACATTCTTTTTCAATATTTATGTAATATTCATCACTAGTGGGATAATAAATTATTCTTTTGGTACTTGTTATTGCAAATTCTATATCCTTAAAACCTAAATATTTTTTTAAATTTTCATCCAAACTATAGTAACATGGAGATTCTATTTTAATTTTTTTATCAATCAAAGAGATAATTAATGGATTTATTAATTTATTTAGTTTTTCAATAGTATAAATACCACTTTTGATATCAATTACGTTAGTGTTAATTATTATTTGACAGTCGTTTTCTATTTTAATTAAATCCCCAGGCTTGGTAAAAGACAAAGCATATAACCCAATAGACATACTTTGGTTTTCATTATGTATATAATGTTCTAAATGTATAGAACCATTTATGATTTTGATTAATTTCATTTAATAACAAAAAATAATGTTAAGTTATTCAAATTCTATCAAATGGATTGTTTTCCTATTATCAAGAGTTTTTTTACCCTTATATTTCATATACATTTCGCCATCATATCTGTTTATATCTAACTCAGAAATAATATTAATAAACCTCTGGGGCAATAATAGTATATCCTTATTGTTTAAAACAACAGAAACTCTTTCACCATATTTTGTATCTACTTTTCTAATTGTTGTTATTTTATAAAGTTCATTGATATTTAAATCAGATAATTTTGTATATTTGTAATATTCTTCATTTAATTTCTTTAATACTTTAATTACAGTAGTGTCAAAAGAATTACCTTCAAACTCTATACGATGGTATGAATCTCCATTATCAAGTATTTTTTTATACCTGTAATAAAGGTAAAGTGTAGACCACTCTTTATCATTCATTTCATATATATTTTCAGAAATAGTCTTAAAAAATCTATCTGGTAAAATGAGCTTATATTTATTATCCAATACAACAGATACTTTATCCCACCCATTAATAATAACAAGTTCAAAAGCAGTAACTTCATATCTTTTGTCAGCTACCAGTTCTGATAATTTAATAAATTTATACTTGTATCCATATTTATTTAATCGAACTTTTAAGTCTACTGAATCAATTGAATCAGACATTTTTAATTCAGACATTTTTATATTTATATATATTTAATAAGAAAAAAATTTAATAGGAATTTTAATTTTTAAGCTTATATTAATTTTCTATATTAAATGGATAATAATTATGAAATTAAGGTATTTAATTTAGTTAAAGATAATGATATATCAAATTCAATTTTTCCAAGACCTATGCGTTGTTTGATTATAGGTTCTTCTGGATCAGGAAAAACTAATTTATTATTTAATATTATTGTTAATTATTGGGTTCCTTTTGATAATCTTTATATTTTTACAAAAAATATAGAGCAGCCAATTTATGAAGGTATGAAAGAAATATTTGCAAATTTGAGAAATGAGGTACATAAAGAGGTATATATAACCAATGAAGAGATAATATCTGTTGATGATTGTAAACCAAATAGTTTAGTTGTTTTTGATGATTACATTTTAGAAAAACAGGAAAGAATGAAAGATTATTTTGTAAGATCCAGATCCAAAAATATTTCATGTATTTATATTGGCCAGAATTATACCTTATTAGAGGCAAGATCAATTAGACAAAATTGTAATTTTTTAGTTTTATTTGAGGAGTCGGATTTTTATATTAGGAAAATATGGAAAGATAAGATAAGTAATTTTTTAACTTTTGATAAATTTAAATCTTTATGTTCAATTTGTTGGAAAAATAAGTTTGGTTTTATATCGATTAATTTAATAGATAAACAAATTTATAATAAATTCAACAACATAAATTCAGATAAACATAAACGCAAATCACCAACGTAAACGTCAACGCATAACGTATTCGCAAGACCTGCTTGCAAAAAAGCAAGCAATCAACGTTAACGTCAACACATAACGCCAACGTTAAGCGTCAACGTCTATCTAAATAATGATATAAATTTGTTTATTAAAAATTTTTTCATATTAAATGAATATGAATGAAATGAGAAATATTTTTTTAAAAGGAGTGAAAAAGGTAGAAAAAGATAGAAAAAGAGGTGGATCTGCAATGAAAAAAGTGGAAATAGGAAGAGGTGTAACATCAGTTAAGGAAGCAGATGAAATAATTAAACTTAAAGATGACCTGAAGAAGCAGTATAAAAATGCAGCTTTAAGAAACATATATATTGAAGAAGAAAAAGAGAAATCATTTGGACCTGTAACAAATGAATTAAAAAATATTGTAAATGCAGTTAATGAAGTTAAAGAAATAAATATTAAAACTGATGAAGATATTCGAAAAGCGATAATACCTACTTACACAACTCCTTATAAACCACGTAATCCAGAATTATTAAGACTAATGGAAGATATGAATACACCTAAACATTCTCCAATAAAAGTAACACCACAGTCTCCTTTACCTAAAGATGTAATAATATTAGGCGAAAATGCACAGAAATATTTACCTACTTTAGAAAAAACTAATAGTTTTGGAATATATTATAATGATGATACTGAACAACATATGATCGGAAAATGTCCAATAATTTTTGATTTAGATGATATAATTATAAATGGAAAAAAGCATACCATGACCCCAGGTATGTGGAGATTATTAACTCATAAAGAAGTTACAAAACCAGGCTTTTACACAACAGAAGATTTTGAAAATTATGAAAAAATATTAATTGAAACAGATTCAATATATCAAGATAATGATAGTACCAAAACTATACCTAGACCTAAATCAAGTACATCTGCTAAATATAATGAGATGATTAAACCAATTTGGCAAAAGATTAAACCATCAACACCGACATCACCAAAAAATAAAAGTAGAGATAATAAACCACAAATTTTAACAGGAAATGGTTTAATGAAATATACAGAAGATCATATTGAGTATAGATATATACATAATTTAAATGAGTTATTAAAGAGATTATATTTTATCGCTAGTGAAGAAAAAGCAGGTCATAATAATTTTTATAATGAAAAAATTGATATTATACATTTTTTTAGTTCTGAGTTGGAAAGATTAGCTAGTACTCCACAAGGGATTGAATATTTAATATCTTATGTATCAAGTTTGCCTGAAAAATTTGTAGAAGGTTCAGGTCTTATGAATAATCTTTTAAATAGTAAATTTATGCCAGAAATACACTGGCCTGGTTATAATTATCTTGGCCCTTTTACTGATTTAGAAAAAAATAAGAAGCCAGTAAATAAACTAGATATGGCAGCAATGGAACATGATTATTTTTATAAAAAACATAAAGATATTAAAACAAGACATATTGGAGATAAAATTTTGGAAGATAAAGCATGGGGTAGGCTTTTAGCCCCAGATGCATCTATAGGTGAAAAAGCAGCTGCTTATATCACCACAAATACAATGAAAGCAAAAAGGTATTTTGGTATGGGTAATATTTAATTTTTAATAAATTTTATTTGTATTAAATGGATTTAGATTTGAATGATTCTCAAATAAAAAAGCTTGTAAGAGCTTTCGAAAAAAAAAGTGATGTAGTTATTCAATTAAAACACACACAGATTGGTAATGGCAAAAACAAATTTAATTTAACTGATCGACAAAATAATAAGTTAACTAAAGCTAAAAAAGATAAAAAGGGGGTGAGATTAAAAATTACAAAATCTCAATTTGGAAATAAAGATAAAGTAGGTGGTTTTTTACCTCTTATTATAGCAGGTATAGGTGCTCTTAGCGCATTAGCTGGGGGTGCTAGTGCTATTGCAAATACTGTTATCGATGCAAAAGATAAGAAATTAAAACGAGATGAGACAGAAAGACATGATAGAGTGATGGAAGAAAATGTTAGAAAAATTAAGACTTTACAGATTGGTTCAGGTCTAAAAAAAAACAAAATAAAGAACAAAAAAAAGAAATATTCGCAAGACCTGCTTGCAAAAAGCAAGCAATAAAACCATTAACTAATTTTGATATTATTAAAGCAGGAAAAAATATTAAGAATTTTAGAGGTTGTTTTATGAAAGATGAGTTACCAACAAAACCTTGGAAAAATGAATGTGGAATATTAAATTTAAATAATTCTAGTCAACCTGGTTCACATTGGGTTGCATGGTTAAAAAATGATAATATAAAAGTATATTTTGACTCTTATGGGTTTTCTCCTCCAATTAAAGAAATTGTAAATTATTTAGGAAAAGATGATTTATATTACACCACTGATCAACTACAAACTTATACTGATCCACCTATATGTGGTCATTTATGTTTATATTTTATTAGGAATTTTAAATTATAAAACTTTATTAAATTTTTTTCCTTATAAATGGAAAATATATTTGCTAATTATGACTATGCTATTATCCGCGAACAGGATAAAGTATTTTACCCTATATCAACATCAAGTCTTAATGCTCCTAACAAAATTACTGCTTTTAACATAAATGAAGAAAATAGTTTCTTAAATGTTAAAAAAGCAAAGTTTCAAATTTCTGGCCAAGTTTTACAAGCTGATGGTACTAGTTATCCTAAAGGATCAAATGTAATATTAGTTGATAATTTTCCTGGATTTTTGTTTGAGTCAATTTGTATTAAAAAACATGGTAAAGAATTAGATAGAATTGATAATGTTGGTAGATGTAGTTTAATTAAAGGTACAATTAGTTATTCTGCAGATCTTAGTGGGCCAACAATAAATAGTGGGTTTCAGTCAAAATGTAGTGGTGGTGGTTATTTTAGTGCTGTTGGTAAATTATCTAATTTGTGTTTAGGATTTTTTAAAGATATAGAATACCCAGTATATAAAGGTGGTTTTGAAATAAGTTTTTTAAGACGTAGTGACGATGATGCTTTATTTAGAGATAAGAATGATAAAACAGATGTGGTGCCTGGAGTTGGAAAAGTTGTTATTGAAGAATTACTTATTAGAATACCAATTGTGACTTATGATGATTCGAGTAAATATAAATTGATAAATGAATTAACTTTATTGTCCAGGAGAAATGAATATCTATTCAGATTCAAATCATGGCAATGTATTGAAAGTAATATTACTGGTAAAACACTAAACAAAGATATAACAAATCTATATAGAAATGTCCATAATCCTTTATTTGGTATCGTAGCTTTTCAGACAGATAGATTAAATAATCAATTGAGAGACCCAATAGAGTTTAGTAATTGTAATTTGAAAAATATTTGGTTGGAAATTAATGGTATAAGGTATCCAGAAGAATTATTAAACTTAGATTTTAAAAAAGGCTATTTTAATATTGCTTATGATATGTTAATGAGTTATAAGAATGTTTATAATAGAGCACATAGAGATTTATCTTTAATGTATATAACTCCAGAGGAATTTAAAAAAATCAGACCGTTTTTTGTAATTGATATGAGCAGGCAACCCTCAGATGTTTCTGTATCTAAAACAAGTATTATCTTACGTGTAGATTTCAACGAAGATGTGCCTGCCAATACCATTTGCTATATTTGTTTAGTATCTGGTACAGAATTTTTTTATGATCTTATCAATAATACAATTAGAGAAAATATATAAAATATATATATCTTAAATAAATGGACTATTGCAAAAATTGTAAATCTCAAACTAGAAGTATAGGTATTCCTGAATTTATTAAAAAAAATAATAAATATAGGAGGTTATCAGTATGTAAAATATGTAATACAAATAAGAATAATATATCAAAACCACCAGAACTTATAGAAGCTTATGAATTATTTAAACCAGCTAGAAAACATTTTGAAACAAGACATTTTATACAAAGAGGTATAAATGAAACTTGGCAGGCTGATTTGTACTGTTTTTATAGACCGAAATCTACAAATAGTGATCCCAATTATAATTTAAGAAATAAACATAATGAAATTAAAGTTAATGATAACCATAAAGCCTTATATAAAGCTAATAATGGTTTTAAATATATTCTTAATGTTATTGATACATTTTCTAAAAAAGTTTATTCTGTAGCTTTGAAAACAAAAAGTGGATTGGAAGTATCTGAGGCTTTTTCACAAATATTTAAACATAATGTACCTAAGAAATTACATGTAGATAAGGGTAAGGAATTTTATAATAAAGATTTAAAACAATTACTAAATAAATATAACATAACAATGTATAGTACCGGCACCGATAAAAAGGCTTCCATAATAGAACGTTTTAACAGAACATTGGGTGATAAATTAAAGAAAGTACTTTATTTAAACAATGTATGGATTACTGAATTACCAAAGATTATTAAGGCATATAATAATACATATCATAGAACGATAAAAATGAAACCTGCTGATGTAAATAAGAAAAACGAGAATGATCTACTTTCTACTGTTTATAATTATGATATTAGTAATTCTAACCCTAAATTTGAAATAAATGATAGAGTTAGATTATCTTCAATAAACGATGTGTATCGAAATAAATTAAAAACAAATTGGTCTAAAGAAATATTTACAGTTAAAAAAGTTATTAAATCAAATGTTATTTATTATAAAATTTATGATATAGAAGGTACATTTTATGAAGAAGAATTACTGTTATCTTTATTATAAAATTATGCATTTTTTCTATATTTAATAAGTTTACAATATATAATTATAAACATTTAGTTTTTAAATGATTATAATTTGTAACCATATGGTATTGTATCATAATCTGGTAATATTATTCTTTTATCATAATCAAATGAGAATTTTTTTGTAACATTTTTATTAACTAAAGTTTTAGTAATTGTATCACGTGTTATTTGTTTGTATTCTAATTCTATATTAATATTTTTATTATTTTCTTCAATTAATTTTATCATTGCTTCCCCATTAAGTTTTAATAAATTTTGATAATTTAAAGTAAAACCCTTTACAACCGTTTTAAATTTATTATCATTTGTTTTATAATAATAACTTTTAGGGCCTGTAGATGCCCAATCTGTTATATGTACATTTTCACCTAATTCATCAGTCCATTCGCCCAACATTGTTCCTGTTTTAATTTTATTAACACCATTATCTATATAGAAAACAGAATCGGTATCAAAACCAACTACAGCTCTATCTAATTTATCTAACACACTATATAATCTTAATCTAGCACTTGAAGTGGTAAATAAAGCTATAAAAATATTAGTATTATGATGATTTTCAATGTAATAATCTTTATAATCATAACACATTTGTATCATATTGTCATTTAATAATTTTATATTTATATTTTCTAATCTATCATCTAATAATATTTTATAGAATTGTTGTGGTTCTGTAACAAACTCGGTTTTTTTCATTTTTTGCCGCTGTCCAAATTTTCCCCATAAGCTAACTAGACATAATTTTGCTACAGCTCTTCTACCAGGATTATCACTTATTTGATTTATATCCAACAAAATATCCAATTTATCAAAAACATCTTTTACATATTCTTCATTAGAACTATAATTATGTTTTGAACTTTCTAATTTTATTTTTATAAAATTCTTAATATACTCTTTAAATAAATCTGTTGATGCCTCTTCAAAATGCCATACCTCATAAATTTTTTTTATAATATATCCTTTTTCCAAAGCTTTATTAACTTCATCTGTTGTCCATGTTCCTATAAATTGTCTTTCTTCTTCAGAATGATCACATCTTTGATTTTGTTCTACAGCACATTTATAACATAAAGGAAATAATAATTTTTCACTTTTTTTCATTTTTATTTTAACTGGAAGTACAGGATGATAAAGATCTCCTGGAGGTAAAATTTTACATTTGATTAAACCAAACCATTTTTTTTTATATTTTATTGGATTAAATATTTTTTCAGGATGTCCAACAGGATACCAATCATAATATTGTACAGTTGGATATAAACTACACACATCAATATAACGTATTTTTGTATTTTTTACTAATAGTTTTGTCGCATTTGTTCTACCTCCAAAGAAAGCATCTCTAGGATTAATAGGGTCAGCTATATCAGCTTTTTCCATTTTTTTGTATATATTACTATTTATCCAATTACATTCCCATTGTTCAATAAGATTATAACCTGCCTTTTTTATTTTTGTACTTCTTTCAATTGTTTTTTGATACAAGTCATCCATTGTTTCATGGTTTATATTATTTATAGTTTCTCTATCTCTATAACATTTAGGACAACCGTGCCAAAAACATCCATGATATTGATAAACTGTTTTTGATTTTTCATCATAACCATCTACTTTAGATCCTGCTATTATTTTTTCACCACCATTTAAAGCGTGGTAGATATTTTTATTATTAAAATTTTGTAACCACGTTATCGATTGCTTTGAATATTTTTCATTTTTCTCTTTATCTAAAGCAGCTATAGTACCATCTAACAAATATTTTGATCTATAGATAGCCATACAAACACCTGCTATAGTTGTATAGCAAAAAGGGTCAATATTAGCTATGTCCAAAAATTGCTTTCTTAATTCTAAACAACCTCTTCGCTCGATATCCACATCTGAAGTACAGTATGCCTCTAATTCTTCTTTTAAATTAAATATATAATTTTCATTAATTTTATCATTGTACCATTTTTCAAATTCTAGTTTATTCTCTGGCTTCATTGTTTCGAATCCATAATATTTTTTATCAGGTAACATACCAATATAATTTTGATTTTCTACTGTATTAAAGAAATGCGGAAAGTAACCTTTTTTCAGTTCTTTGAGGCCAAACGTTTTGGGAAAACTACTGAGAGGGCCTTGAATAAAATTAGAACTATCTATTATTCTTATACTTAAATTTTTAATTTCTAATAACATTAATTTTGTACCATTATAAATTGTAAATGGTTTCAGAGTGTTATCAACCAAGTATTTTAATATAAATTGTGAATCGTATCCTTTTGCGTAATGTGCTATAAATGTATATCCCTTATAATCCTTGGATATTACATGTTTACAAAATTCTTCATTTGTATCAAACATAATTTTATTTCCTTCAAAATCTTGAGCAATTATTTTATTTGCGATATGAGTTCCTGTTTCTTGTTGAGCTTCATAATCAAAAAACAAATATTTTTCTGTATAAGTACATTTAAATGGTTTATCTGTACCTCCACAATTTGTACATGATACTAAGCATTTACCTCCTTTTGCTAATCTAGGCTGCATATAACATTGATGCTGTTCATTTATTTTCACTAATACTTGGCAATTTCTACATTTACTATATTCACAATCATGTATATTTTTTAAATCGCCCAGTTTAGTAAATCTTTTACATATTCTATTACATTTAATACACTTACGTACATACATACACACAAAAAAATGATCATCTAAACAATCTTGATTATAACAATATCTGTTACATTTTTGGCAGTATATTTTATTTTCTGTACTACTTGAATGTTCAGGTCTCTGACACAATTTACATACATTTTTATCTTTAACACATTTATGTTTATTTTTATTTTTATATGTTTTATTACACTTTTCACAATAATAAGAAGAACCATAAAAACCTGCCATTGATGTAATAACATCAAAATGATTACCATTTTTATATAAATAAATTTTAGTTTCTTTATCATCACCTTTATAAATTAAAGCATTTAAACTTTCAGCACAAATAATATTTATTTGTATATCTAGTATTTTTTCCACATTTTGAATATCATCCAATGTAAATCCTTCTTCGTTATATTCTGGTAACATATTACATAACTCTAAAGCTAAATCTTTTTGAATTTTTCTGCCTTTTCTCAAGTATGTAATATTATTGGAATTTAATTCATGGCCTAAAATATTATTTGCTTGAGTAGATAATGCAACAACAATAGCCCTCGGACAACATAAATTATCATCATTATTAATCTTAATAATACTTCTTTTAGTATGGATATTTTCTGATAAATTTATTATTTTATTTCTATTTGAACCTCTGGGTATGTTTACTATTTGAACTTGAAAAGTAGTTTCTGTAATATCAATTTCTTCATTTGAAGTTAATAAACCATCAACTATAGATTTTAAGTTTACTATGATATCGTCAGATCTCATTCCAGTATATATGGGAGTTTTTATATTTGGATTAAATAATGCAATACTTATTCTATCATCTTTTTTATATGCTGAATTGCTTTTAGCAAGTTTTACCATTTCATTTAAAGCTTTATCTATATAATTAATTTTGTATTCTGAATTACATTGTTTTAGATCTTGTAATAATGCTTGTTTAAAACTAATTTTATAATCAGCTTTATGTATCCCAAATTTATTTTGGACTTGTGGATTCAATTGAATTACGTCTATCAAATCAGAAACTTTTGGTCTTCTTTTTAATGAAGTATTAAAATAATTTTCTTTAGTAAACAGTGATTTATCTAACTTAAAGAAGGGATTTTTATCTAACATTTTCAATACAGCTTGCTTTTTTATATTTTCTATTAAACAATCTTTTTTCATTTTACAAACATTTTTTATATCATATTGCTTTGCTATTAACTTAAGTTCAGGTACTTTCATTTTTTCTAATATAATTTGATTCTGTAGAGGCATTTTTATTAATTTATTGTATACAATTTATTGTATTTATTTTTATTTATAAAGAAAAAATTTTATTTTATTTTATTTTATATTATTTATGGAATTTATTTTTTAATAACAAAATTATTTTTATAATTTTATATTAAATGTTCTCTTTATTCATGTTTTCTGTTCTTTTTTTATGATAGTTTGATGTTAAATGTACAATATAGCATCTCAAATAAATTTTTTTTCCACATTCGCATATTTTAAAATCATTATTAACTTTGGTTTTCATACAAGTCTTACACCACTTTTGATTTTTACTAAATTCATCAGTTTTCTTAAAATCTTGACATTTTGTACATAAATAAACTTCCTCTAATTTTAAAGATTGTAATAATGAGTTATTATTATATATCATCTTTTCATAAAGACTAATAATTTTGCTGTTGCGATTCATTGTCTTATATTTATTTTTATTTTTATTTATAAAGAAAAAATTTTGATATATTTATTTTTATAAAGAATCTGACGCGTGTCCGAATGGGACACGCGTTAAATATATAATTATAAATATAAAATTACTATTGTTATGATATTTTGTGTTATTAATAACGCGGTCGGATTATGCGACCGCGTTAAATATTTATAAAGAAAAAATTTTGATATATTTATTTTAATATCAATGTAATTGTATACAGTATAGTATTTCAGGGTGTATGGAAATACACCCTAAAGATATTTAAAATAAATATAAAAATTAGTACTATTGTAAATGAATTTGAGGTGGCTGGTTTGAAACCAGTCACTTATAATATTATAGTAAAAATCATGGTCTGTTTTTCCGGCCATGATTTTATTAAAGAATTTATGGGATTTTGTGATATTAATAACACGTCCGTAAATCACGGACGTGTTAAATATAGAAAAAAATGCATAATTTTATTGAATTTTATAAATAAAAATGAATATAAAAACATGCACGGATTTTCCGTGCATGATTTTAGATTAGAAAAGTTTCATAAAATAAATGTAATGACACGTGTTAAATATAGATATGAAATGCATAAATTTTTAAAAAATAATGATATTGAATTTGAACAGATTCGTTTAAATTTTTTGTAATTTTAACAGATTTGTTTAGATTTTTTGTAATTTTTAACAGGAAAATATAAGGTCGGTTTTTTTTAAAATTTTTTATTGTTAAATATAGATATGAAATGCATACATTTTTAAAAAATAATGATATTGAATTTGAACAGATTTGTTTAAATTTTTTGTAATTTTAACAGATTTGTTTAGATTTTTTTGTAATTTTTAACAGGAAAATATAAGGTCGGTTTTTTTTTTAATGCTTTTTCAATGTTATTTTAGATTTTTTTTATGCTTTTTTGTGTGTTTTTTATGCTTTTTTATGTTGTTTATGCATTTTTTAATGGTTTTTATTCATTTTTTAAAGATTTTTTAAGGCGCTTTTTTTGTAATATAAAAAGTGTCCTCAAGTGCCCCACCTACTACTTACGTAGCATGGCACAATAAAATCAGAAGCGTGGGCGTTCTTCTGTGGGCATTATTTGTTTGATTACATCTTGGGAAGAAAAAAAATTAAACAAAATCGTGAATTCAGAGTTTGCAACGTGCAGAATTGTATATTCGGTTTGTATTGAATTGCGCGTAAGAAAATACAAACATGCATTCAGATTAAACTCTGCACTTTAAAAATTGAGGAAACTTACGCTTTATAGGAAAACACGAGGGGGAAAAATATATTTTTATATTTCCAAACCCTCGTGAACTTTGGACATATAACCACCATTTGGCCTTTACTACGTGAAGGAGTTGAGGGGAAACATCACACACGTGCTTTCAACTATTCTATTTTCTCAAAGAATTATATTTGCTCATAGAGCCCCACAAAACGTTTACAGAATATGAATCATTCTGTTATTGCTTTACGTTGACCTTACAAAACTACATTTTATCTAATGAACCAGCCGTAACGAGTACCATTTACGAATAAAATATAAATGCTTGTGAAGTGGTTTTAATTTTAAATTCAATAACAATTTAATGACGCATAGGTAGTCAAATATCGTTTCAAATTACAATAATCTCACTTGGCCAGTATACCTACCATATTATATGAAATGTGTTTCTTTTTCTGGTAAAAGTATTGAATTTAAAAATTTACAATACATGGTTACTGAAATAATTATAAACGATTTAATATTTTATTGATTATCAGTCATCGATGTATTTTAGGACTTAAATCTTATCAGCGTTTCTGTTTTTGTTTAAAGTATTTATAGTACATTAACATTTATGGGTTTGGAATTATTATTTGTTTTTTTTTAACTGAGCGCTAAAGAATGTAATTGGATAATTGAAATATTCAAATTAAAGTGTAATTAAGTATTAAATTATCCGAATCTAAAATAAAACAATGCATTTTTATTTTTTATCATATTTCTGAATTACATAAAATATCTATAATTAGTGCTAGTTTATCAAAAGTTTGTTTATTAATTTCAAGATAAATAAAAATAACAAACATCTCTTTGAAAAGTAGTTTATACATAGGATGAATATCACTATTTACATATTATGCTTATTCTATTTGGGGAAAATGTGCATAAACCCAATTAAGAAAATTGAAACAAAATAATAAATGCTTCATGGTTTGTAAGAAACCTTACATTTAACATACACACAAATAACTCTAAATACCAAAACTAGACCATATTAAAAATTTGGAAGTTTCTTTAAGTGCATTCACAAGTCAACAGGTCCAATGCACTATAATATCTCAACATAGGACCACCACTCCAAGTGTCTCCAACGCTGACTAAGACGAGGACATCCGCATGACTAAGATATATATGTTACTATGTTAGATAGTATAAATAACTACTAATCAATTAGGTAATAACTACTCCATTACAATTAATACATTTTACGTCTTATAGCAATAAATAAGATGAAATAAGTACTTATTTTATTATTTACAATATACTACATAGGTAATATACATAATACGCATTGCATATTATCATAGCACATACAAGAGCTGTCTTATTGTTTTAAAAAAATGAATATGTATAATATTATAGAATATGTAAATTTGAATTCTAACTCATATTGTTTCCAGTACTAAATGTATTTTACCATAGTATTAACCAGTTATATATTTTTGTGATTCAGTGGTTATAGTTCTAAGCCGGAGCATATTCCCCGAGTATATTTACAAACGCCAGATCATATTTATCGAGATTAACAATAATGCTAACATGCTTGGTGCTTTGAAAATATAATAGGGGAACATGGCTATAATTTTGATTTGGCCTATCCCAGAATTAAATTATTCATTTTATCCCTTTAACAAGCTATTGGGAACAGATCTCGAATCCCCGTAGCTTCCCATGGTTTCTGTAATTCTGATCATTTTAATATTCATTTTGGTGTCGAATTTAACTGTACGATAGGCGTGATTTCCCGGCAGTTGTCGTTGTTTATGAAATCAATAAATAATAGTTTTGAAAGCAAACATAATTTAAATGAACTGTTGCCAAGATAGATAAATTATATTTAATTGGGACAAAAATATAATTTACCTTTGTATTTAAATATTACTAGGTAGAATGGTAGATTTTGATGGTTTAATACAATTAAAATCATTCATTTTAATTACTACAACATTATTCCTCAACATTTTTTTATTATAAGTACTTAGAAACTAAATAGCCAGTGCACCAAAATCAATGTAAACGTTTCAATTTATTCCATGTTTGGATTAAATTACCAATATATTATGTAGGTATGTACATAAAAAAATATGTGTTGCATTTTAAATATATAGAAACTTAAAATCGTTTTGATATAAATATATATTATATAGGTATCACGGGTAACATGATTAGTTAATTTATATAATGATAAAAAATATACAAAACTTACAATTGAATATTAATATTTAATAATTATAAAATGTACTAATATTTACTCTTATTTTTTAAGTAAGTCTATAGTAAAAAAAAGGTGAAAAAGTAGATTGACGCTGTGTCAGCGTATAGCTTGCTTGTATAAATAATACAATTTAATTGTAAAAAAAAATTTTAGAAAAATCTAAAATATCTCATGGCTATAAATAGCTTACGTTTTTGGGTACCTCTGACTTATTGATAGAGGTATAGAAAAACTTGTTCGAAACCATCTATTAAAATTTCTTATGTTAGTTATGAAAAGAAAAATGTTTAGTAATTTCTAACTGAAATATAATTTAGAAAAATTTAAAAATGTTCTCATGACTATAAATAGTTAAATAAGAGTCAACATTTTTTTTTAAATTTGAGAATGAATGAAAAACCATCATGAAAATTTAATATATCTAAGATTATTCGTTTTTGAATTACAACGAAATATCAAAAATTGATAAATGAAAATTCATTATTTAAAGATGAAAATTCAATATCGTAAAAATTTTATATTCAAACTCTCATAAAAAATATATATCTCTTTCTGATAAACTTTTTTTTTGTTTGTTTAAGATAGAAACATTTGTAGGGAGTCCAAATTTATAATGTAAGCTATGAAAGGAAAAACTTTTATGAATTTTTAACTGAAAATAGTTTGAACATTTTCAAAATATTGATGAATTTTTTAAAAATTTAAACTTTAAATGCATAAAAAAAAAAATTGAGCCTATGTATCTTTAATATTTTTGAACTTCCATTATTGAAATTTATAAGAAACCTAGCATTACATTATCAAGCTTTTTTACTAAGCGAATCGACTAAGTTTTATCTACAATAATTTAAAAACAATTTACAAAATTTGAAAAATTTATCAAAGTCAAAAAAGTAAAAAATTGTTACCATTTATGGAAAATGTTAATACAAATATTTGATGAACATTTCAAAGGTCTACGGTTATTCATTTTTGAGTTACACCAAAAAAATTAAATCGATTTAAATCAGTTAAATAAATTAGTTAATTATACAATAAATTATTTATAAATTAGTTTTGTCTAAAAATACCATTTTTGGTTTTTCTTAAAGCTTTCTCAAACTACTTGGAGTTTTCAATTTTTACCTCCTAAAAGTAGAATATATATTCACACTTTTTCATCAGAAAAGATGCTGAACTCAAAAATTGGAGCTCTTTTACTATCAAAGATGTTGTTGACAGTCGACAGACAACTTCTTTTGATAAAAAAACACACATCATTGTAAAATGAATACATTATTTCGCCCCGCTCGATAATAATGAAATATCTATTGTTTTGATTAAGCATAAAATAAACATTAAGATGATTTTTTTTTTTTATTGATATAGTAAGCCTAGCATTTATGGCATTTTGGAACGGTGAGTTTTTACTCCTTAGTGTTTATGTTTTGCAGAATTTTCAAGTGGGCACCCTTAGGTATTTTCCATGGTGGGGGATGGCTGCCTTTCTATCCGGACACCGTGACTGCCAGAAGAAAGCATCGAAGTCGACCCATAAGTCCGCTCGGCCACTCCATCCCCTAAAGATGAATTTCTTGATAAGCATTATCAATATGAATGCAGATCAAACGATTTTTTTCATTGTCATTGTCAGAATATTATTAAACATAAAGAGTACCTACTATTTCTATATCGATGATAGGCAAGTATAGTACTATATTATTATACTTAAAGGTTTATATATTTTGAAAGTTAAAATCAATACATTACATACTAAAAATAAATAAGTATAAATAAATAAATTATGAAACAAGTCTATAAAAAAAAATAAACCTAAAAATGATTCAATTAATTTGTCTTATTAACGCTTTTTAGCTTCTGATAAATAATATTAAATATTATTATTATTATAACCTAGTTTACTAAATGATTGCATTTTTTTTATTTTTTTTTTATCTAAACTGGCCTAATTTGCTTTATTTCTTGATATTTTTACCATTAACATTTCTTTTTTAATTTTATTAATGGGTCAACGATTAAAAAAAGTCTGGGCTAATCATATTAATTACACCACTGGGGATAAAGTACGGCATTAATAAGTTAAAAAGGTCAACAGTAATTCCAGGATTATTTTTTAAGCAGCAAATCATATTCTAAAAATTTCAAGGGAAGCAATATTTTTGGAAAACGATTATTTTATTTCAAGGTAATTATTAGAATTGTTAAGTCACTTTTTTTTAATTTACTACAAATAAATACTATGCGATAGTTTAATAACCAATACACTGGCACACTGCATAAAAAAAAAAATGTTTCTTCGTAGTTCATTTTTACATTGATTTAGCCAGGTAAAACCAAAACTTTTTAAAACTTTTCACCGATCATCAGAATTTAACTTAATAATATTATGTAAATTAAAAAATTTAATGGACACTCAAAACATTTATAGTAATTGTTTGTTTTATAATACCGTCTTTGTTTATTAATGTGTGCAGTGCACACTTTTAAAAAAAGATTTCAGTAATTTTGAAATGTATAAAAGTTAGCAAGAGTTTTTGTAACAAGGTTAGTTTGCTATTATATCTTCCGCAATCATTAAAATTACTACTAATGTGGAAAGTAAGCTGACAAATTATTGAATATTAATAATTTACACAAAAAAAAAAAAAAATTAAAAAATTAATAATTATTAAGAGTCATGGTTTTGGTGTTCTAAGTTATTATTATAATCATTGATCGTAAAAATGATTAATAATATTATTAATAATATAACATTTCATTCTCAATATTGTTTTATTATTATTGAGTTAAATATTATCTGTAAATTAATTTTAACAACAAGTATTTGGGATCTTGCATTTATTATAGGAGAATAATTTTCAATTAATTAAATTCTATAAAATTAATTTAATATTTTGAAGTTAAGTACAATTTAGTGGTAAACGACTTCATTAGAGTATTTATGATTATTTTCATTGTAGGATGAAATAATTCATAATACAGATGAGTGGGGGGGGGGGGCTTTAACACACCTACCAGACTCACCAAATAGTGGGCCTGAACACTTAAATAACATATAATGACAATAAATATATTTATATACACAATTTTTTAATCATTTTGTATCTTGTTGAATATTTTGGTGGTTTATTAGGTTAATTAGATAAATAGAAAATAAGAACGAACAAGACGCAAACAAAATAAATATATCAAACAAAATGTAATATACAAAGTAATGTCAAACAATGCTGCAGAAAATCTCGGAAATGCACTCGGAATGGCAAATGTTGAACAGATAATGAACATTATTGGATGAAATACTTCATGTATTATTATCATTGATTATAAATACTATAGATAACACTCTAACAATTTAGTTCTGCATGTCGACGGGCGCACAGTGAAATCATATTTACTTACTATACGATACCTATTAATTATAATAAATGACACAATGCTAATAATTTAGGGCCCGGAAGTATATATATATGAACTATAAAAAGTAAAAACTATCGAAATTTGCATGCACTTATGATCTAAAATATGAGCTTAACATTTTTTATTCATAACACCAATAAGAAAAAAAAATTTTTTTAATACTACAATTTTTATTTCAATTTAATTGGATGTTAAAAAAAAATATTTTTTTTTTTTACATTGAAAAATTAAATTGTATTTTAAATATAAAATTATAAAATAATATAAATACATATTATTATATTTATTTTTCGAACATCAAAGATTTATATTATTAATTATTATAAGTATTTTCAAAAGCAAATGAGTTCCGGTTATTGGCTGGCATGTATTATAATTATAGATCGGAAAACTTTGCTCCACGTCAAAATTAAATTAATACACTTGTATTTAAATACATTGAAAATTAAAATATATAATATTATCCATTCAAAAGTATACGGTTCTATTTTATTTAGCAATTACACAACCATATTTATACCTATACATTTTATATTATTTTTATTATTTGATTATTTTATATACTTATACATATATTGTTGTCGAAATACCTTTTAAAAGTAATTTATTTTGAATATTACATCATATATATTATATAGGTTTTTGTAATACGCAGTAAACAACAAACAGTTTGAAATACATATGCATAAATATAGTTTTAGGAATTCATAAAAGCAATTTTAACGAATACATGCCGTCGACATAATATTACGATTAGAACTTTCGACCCACACAACATATAATTAACAAACTCGTGGAATTGCTGATACCTAGAAATCTATACCATGTAGGTAATGTGAACAAATGCTAAAACAAGAACCTCAAAAGTCGACTGGGTGCACGTGTTTAGAAACACACACCTAGAATAATTATAATGTAGTAAATGCAGTCAAACCATGAAGAGCCATTAAAATTTTTACAAAAACAACAACTTTTTGTGACCATACCCAAAAGACACATGTAAGACCCACTATAAGACAATAGAACAGAAACCACTTAAAAGTGAGCCCCCTGGAGCGCATCATAATCAGATGTACCGTAAACGTTGAGACCTAAGCACCTTCATCTCACTCATGCATACACAACTTGTACATTTTTATATTTGAAATGAAACTATCATTATATTTACTGTTGAAAATATTGTCTTCGACTATTGTTTTAAAACCACAATCATCTGGGTTTCTGGCAGACGACACTCAACAATGGGTTGAACTAGAATATTTAGAAAACCGAAAAAAACATTAAAACTTTAAAGTAATATATTATTGAGAAAATATAAAAAAAAAAGCCAAGGGGGATCTATCCCCGACCGTGAATTGGTTTTATAATATTTAATATGTGAATCGATTTTAAAGAAAACTGAGTTACAAAAAACCAAACTAAAGTCTAATACGTGATGGTTAAAGGTTATTGAAAATCGTTTTGTGACACGTGCAGAGTAAAAAAAATATAATTTTAAATTTAATAGAATCTGACTTGAGTTTTTTTTTTAGGAAGGGCTGGTTCCAAATGAAAGATGATGAGGAAACACGAAGCACAAAAAAACATGACATACGTTTTTTTACATCGTTAAACGCAACAATTTATCTAATAATCTTTATGTTTTCATTTTTTGCAACATACAAGTAGGTACAATTTAAATCACTACACCTGTATAGGTCAAGTTTATAAAATATTTTTTTAACCGAAAAAAATGTCCAAACTATATATTATTATTATATTATTATTTTGTGTATTTTTGAGGAATATAACAATGTTGATAAATTATGAACATTGGACTGAAAATTCAGGCACAAAATACGTAGGTAATTAACTAAATAATTATATATATAATATTAAATTATAAATATTACTCAACTATTTTACCCCAGTTTAGTATTTACATCAACCTTCAGTCGGCACATTTACTACAGCAACCCCCCCCCCCCCCGTTAACCACTATGGCACTATGCTCTGATAATCTGAGTAAAAAAATGTTGAGTCGGAAAAGCTGTGAAAAATTGCCCTAGTCTAATAAAAACTGAAATGGCTGCCTTATGATTATTTAAAATGATGCACCGATTTCGCTCTTGTAACTCATACTCTACTCCAAACTACATGTTAGATGCTAATAGGTACACTAATATCTACAGTAAATTTTCAATGGTAATTATTGTAGTTTTTTTTGATAGCGATTGTTAAATCATTAAAATATTATGTTGCTACGATTACTATAACGGGTATTATACAATTTAATCCACCACGGTAAATTCGATCAAATTGGTATCCCAATGTCATTTCATAGTGCATAAGGTGCAGTGTCGTCGAAAATCGTCGAAACGAGTGTGGTATATTATATACTTAGATTTTCGAGCCTCGTCACTTCCGGCCTGACAAATTGCGTCATCCGTTTCCAGAGTATTTACCGGGGGTGGCATGTCCATAGGCGTGCGCACGGGAGGGGCAGGGTGGGCAGCTGCCCCTCCTGCGGGCTCAAGTTTTCTTACAAAATAACAAAGTTTTAAAAAAAATATTATAATACAGTTTTATATAATGAATATTATGTAAACATTGAGTGCTCGATGTACAGTGCACGATGATTTTATGTTGTCCAACTTTAAGCGAACCACAAGCGATACCGCGGTGATAACGAGTGCTTATAATCTTATTATAGCATGATGTAGATTGAGATGTGATGAGACATGAAAGTGAGTAGTAATTTGACGGCATTTAATGCGAAAAACGTTCACCCGAAGCGCTAAGAAGGTCGGTTCTTTAAATAATTAGTAATTAATAATTATAATAATTAGTATGCAGTATACGAACAAATATTATAGCTCTTTACTTCCGAAGCAATTTTCGGAATTTTTAGTATTATAGTATTTTTATGCTCAACGTGTTGATTAAATCAGAATATACCTATCTTTTTTTTAATGTGGTGTTTTATATTGAAATTAATTTTCTATTTATACTGTAACCTACAAATCAAATTGTTTATTATATACCTAATACTATTAAATACCTATAAAGTATAATTTATAAAACAGTTTAAATAATAGGTTACATGCCTACAATAATGTATAAATTTCAATATTACCAAAGAATAGAATATTATTGATACATTAATGCATGATATAATAGTGGTACTATTTTTGGAAAAATCATGTAAATGCAATACTAAGGATTTAAATTTTTTTTTAAATGTTGATATTTATAATATGTTCAACGTGTTGGTGCAAATAATAATTTACCTATCTTACTTACTTTTTTTGTAATTGTAAATAAAAAGTAAGTAGAATTAGTAAATTCAGATTTCACCAACACATCGGGCATAAAAATATATATGAATGCAGTGGCGGATCCAGGGCTTAATTTTGGGAGGGGCATGGGGGTCTCAAAAGTATATGAAAGTTCCAAAATTAGCTAAACACAGTGTAAAACAAAGGAAAACTACGGTTATTGGGGGGGGGGGCAAATGCCCCCTTTGCCATCCCCCTGGATCCACCACTGTATGAATGTAATAATTTTCTTTGTTCATGTATATTAATATAATATAAAAAAACTTTGGAGTTTCAATTACTATATTTAATTTGTAGTTATTTGTAGTTTTAATGATACATAAAATGAAAATACTTCCATCACTTACATTAATTGAACTAATAACCAAAATAATATTTACTTACCTATATATTATATAATATACCAATAGGTACATTATTACATTCTGCCCCCCCTGCCAGCAAGGTCTGCGCACGCCTATGGGCATGTCAAGGTAAGATGCATATCAGTTATTAACATGTATGATATTATATTATGTAACTCACGGATTATTATATTATGGTAACCATTAATTTATGAAATATATAATGATACTATAACGTCATAGTTGAATATTTTTGAAAAAATTGATCTTGTTTAACGTATTAACATAAAACCGAAAAACTGTGGATATTTTAAGCTTTCACCAAATGTGTTTGACTATTTTATATGTATGATACAATTTTTAAATTGTTTGATTTTTATTTATCTATTTATAGACATTTAAATTTAAATTTAAAATGTTATACACTAAAACAGTAGTTTTTTCTATAATTAACAATAAAACATTATTGTTGTGTCAAAAAGCTTAAAAATTTAATCCTAAGTTCCTCAAAAGTTGTGACAACAAGGGTTCAAATATTTAAAAAATGTTTACACTGTTTTCTTTTTCAGATATCTTAAGTTAAAATGTTGACTAAATTATATATTATTTAAACGAAAAATAACAATTTAAATTATTTTTTTGTAATTTAAAAACATTATTCGTGGGTACAGGGTACCTACTTAAAAACTTTTAAAGTATATTATTATATTTTATACACACTAATACACTATGACATTTTGAAATTCAATGTTTTCTGAAAATATGTTTTCAACCTACTGTATTACTAATAGTAAATTAAATTACTTTAATGGCAATAATAATATCATAAAATAAACTTTGTAATATAAGGTGACAGACCATCTTGTCAACATTTGTACTTTTAATTATAAGGTATTTGCTGAAAAACTAAACATTGATAATAATATATGGTATTCTAAGTCAAAAATAAATATCAATGCTGTGTTTATAGTTTTTCTGGATTAAAATAAATTAACAAAATGTAAATGTAAATGTATCTAAGATCAATGTTATACTCAAGTATTTTTTTGAAAAAGCAAAATTGTAATTATTACTTTTAAATCTGAAATGGTATATTATTTAAATTAGGTCAGTTTTTTATATGTACCCTTTTTTCTGTTTTTAAACCGAGTTTCCCCTGAACCATTCGGGAGTATATTAATCATTAAAGAATAAACTTCATGGAACATTTTTTTCGTGGTGCTTACTTTATTTACAAATGGTTTAAATAAAGCTAAATGATATGTGACAATATTTATTTTTAACGACAAATAGTAAAATCACCGACTCAGTCGATTTAAACAATAGAGCATGCAAGTAAAAAAATCATTACTTCATAATATATATTATTAATATATTTATATGATTTTACTGTTTAAGTTCACTGGTATACTTGTATAGTTGTATGATACTATGATAAACTATATAATATTATAAAGATGTTAATTTATTTTTAAATTATAAAAATAATCTTCTTATAATATAATACATAAAGCCATTAAACCAGAAGTTTTTTTTTATAGTAGTTTTAATATTTGGCTTATTTAGTTTTTAAAATACCGTCTATTCTTTTATATATATAAGAAAAAAAAATACTTTCTTAACTTAAGAGTGGTTGGAATATTATACGAATAAAATAATTGCGATCAACAGTTTTAAGTAAAGTTAAATAATATTTAACTAAGAGTAGAGTACTAGAGTGGCACAGGAGTACCCCTCGTTGGTCCATTACTCCACTGATCTAAACTTTAAATACTTGAAACTTATTAACTAGGTACTAGTTAAAAATTTGATTATTATGTATCTATGTAGATATTCCAAAAACTATTATGATTCAGCATACAAAATAAAAAATGTATGTTGTCGTTCAAAAAATATAATATATATAATATTATATTTATGTTTATTTAACTATAGGTACCTATATAACATTATATAATTTTAAAAACATAATTAATTATTTTCAAAAATGTTATTTAGCAATGACATCAAATGATGTAGAAATAATATTTTCAAAGAAGTTCATAATTTTATTAATAATTAGTGTAGACGCTTAAATGGATCATCATTCATCTTGTATCATATACACTATACATATTATGTAAGTATCGAAGTACTGAAGTACCTACTGAAGTACTCATCTTAGGTATGAAATTGCATGACCTTGAGATATATCATAATGTAATTTTTTTCCTAAGAAGTATTCAGTTCAAAAGTAAAAAAAGGCTAACCTATTACTGGCCGAAGTTGTAGACACTCCACTCACTTTCCTCACCTCTACAAAGATAAATTATTGCATTTAAAAAATGATTGTTAGCTGAGTTTTCTTTAAAGTGTAATCGCTATGAACTACAAAAATGTTGACATCTTTTTTTCATTTAAAAAAACATTTGATGTCTAATATTAGTAGTTTACTTTACACTTTAATGAACAATTCGAAAACTGACTATCAGCCTCGTTTTTATTTATTGTCAACGCCCAACGGTCTACATATTATTGTAGGATATTTATTACCTATTATAATATTGTAATACCGACGTTTACTCCGTGTAAACAAATTATAGAACGTATTTTAAACATTAGAAAACAAAATACATTTTTGAAGATACAATAGCAAATGGAAGAAAATAAAAATAATCATACAACGAAAAACCACGAAAAAAAAAACTAAGTAAATTTTAATTAAAGTGACTTGTATTTATAATACTGCACAGACTACCGTGGTAAGGTAACCTCTACCAAACTACCAAAGCAGTGTACCATCGAACGGTTTACTCGTCTGACTGCATTATGTTACCGCACAATAACCACAAAACATGAATATTATTATTATTTCCAACGTTGTATTTTAACACCACATTAAATCTAAAGAATTATTGCGCAATATTTAATGTTATGCGCCATTGTCGTAGTAATTACATACTGTTATATTCTCAGTTCTTGGTAATTTGAGTTTTAAAATAATATCTTACAATGCACCAGTTTGATTAAATCGATCGATAAAATAATGCTGACAATAATATATTAATTTATAATAACACGTTATCAACAAAACCATCGAATTGCGAAAAATGTTTTTAAAATTACTTTACTTAATAATAACGCGCAGTAGGTAACTATAAATATTTTTTTCACAAACATTTTTGTTATTTTCATTATTTTAATGTATTTATGTTTCTTCTTCATATAATACTTAATATTTGATATTTTAAAGTTTCTTACATTTGCATTATTTGAAACTATATATTTTTACGTTTCAATAGAATTTTGCACAAAAATAATTTTAAGTTATGAAAAGCATTACTTCCAGACAATAGAAATAATATTACTATATGGTAATAATATTACTCGACATGTTCATTTGTTCATTCGTATTTCACGTGATAACTAAAATAAACTATAAAGACGTTAATATTTTAAGAAATATAATATAATATTTATACAATTATTTATTATATTATAATAATGTTCATGTTTTTATAATTTAGATTATGGCGTATAGGATGCTGAATGATGTTTTGATTGGTATATCTGGACGTGTCTCTGTTTGTGATACATTCGGATTCGGATTTATATAAAAACGAGTTCGTCATTATACAATAACGATACTCTTTATGAAATGTACGCGTATAGGTTATTAATCATGGTCTCATAACCTAAAACCTATTGCGGTTACGATAGAGGTTTTTTAAGCATATATTTTTTTCTGGGGTAGTATGAATTCACGGGAAACTTTCATAAATATGAAACACTATCTCTATAAATTTTAAATCGATTATAGACTATGTGTTGTAATGACGTCATTTTTATTTTTTTTTATTTTAAATAGACTCAAAAACCAATTATTGAGACTCTGAAAAAAATAATATCTTACGGTGATACGAACTGCACACAAAAATAATATCGAAAAGGTTTCGGACGTTTTCGGCCACAGCTAAAACACAGCTAAAAATTGTCAAAAATAAAATTTGTTATCATCTTGCACGAATAAGAAAACAATATACATGCGACCGATAGTGAAATGTGTGCACAGATCGAGACTTAACACCCAACTCCAGTGGCACCTACTCTATGAGTTACAAAAACTTGTTTAATGAAAAACATTTTCATTTTAATCATGTTTTTTAAAAAAAATTGTCTTTATTGTTTGCATTGATTACTGTCGGTGCTCATAGTTGTTTTCCTTTTATTTACATTTTCAATTTATTGTACATTTGTGTGCAATTGTGTTTCCTTATGAGAAATACACCCATGGTATTGTTGTGTTGTGTACTTCAATGACTCAAGATTGCGAGGACAGAAAAAATAAATTCGAAATGTTGACTTTTCGAGTTAATGATGTTTGAAAGTATTTTCGAGACACTTAATATTTATTTTTTTTGTTTTTGAACTCTGTAGTATCAAAATGTTTAAGGTTAGGAAAGAAGTTTGAGTTTATATATTTTTATATAAATATTATACATACGTATATAGTTGTATAATAAAACTGTGTTTATTTTATACAACCATAAAGATTTTGTACTGTGAAGATTGAGATTGTCGTTAAAATAAGTGATTATCATTTATCATTATTTTTCAAATTGTTCAAAGAGTTTTGAATAATAAATCCCTATTTGTAGTAATGATTCTTTTTTTTATAGTAAGTGTGAATTAATTTGTTGCATTGTTAAAGTATGTAAGTATGTTGACAAATAATTTATTATTAAACATTTGCTTGAAAAATTGACTTTTATTTTCTTCGGCTTGTTTGCAATATTAATATTATTAGGTATAGCAAATATGGGTACCTACCTATGTAAAATGGATTAATTTTTTTTGCCCATTTACTATCCTCACTGGAAATATAAATTACAAAGTTATTGTCCGGGCACTTTAATCAAACTGAAAACTGTGGCGTAAACGTTGTTTCCGATAAAAATAAAATAAAATGCTAACACGTGACATTCTTGTGGCTTTTCCGATGACATTTCGACTGCGTATCGAACAGAAGAATAATGGAAACCGCACAGACAGGAAAATTAAATAATGGATTTTCCGTGAGTACCGAACAATGTGAATACATGTTTGTTGCTGGTCGGGTTTTTCACTTCGACGGCGGTCATTGCATGCATTCAATACAAGCATCGCCAATGGGATTTTAATGCAACTTCCGTAGAAAATTCTGCCCAACACTACATTAACGTCTGATGAGTTATAGAATGAATATGTATTACTTTTTCTGCGGTGCATCTAATTTTACGCCAGAAACATATTTTCACAAACCCACCCACCCATATTAGTGGTATATTATTCTCAATACACCCTGCCATGTAGTTCAAATATGTTTTAACCGTTGAAGAAAAAAAAATCGTAACACACCAGATTTACATTAACTTACAATAAAGTTCGTATACAATAAATATGTCACGTGTTATATTTTTAAACACTTTGCATACACTTACGGTTATTTATAGTGCGTAGTATTTTTGATGTGTCATATTATATAATAATATCTAATGTTTATGAGGCAGCTCCACTTGTCACACATTTCAGTAAAATTTTACTCATTTATTAAAGTAGATGAGTACACTCTATATCAACTACATAGAAATCGATATTTTTAATATCTTGTAAATTGCTAGTAAGTTGCTAGATCTAAACTAGGCGGTGTTGCTTATCTACGTTATAACATTATAGTAAGTTCTCGTCGGAAGTAGTTATTATATTTAAACTAGGTATTAATTGAAAGTTTAATATCTGTCTAAGTCGTAGGTTGACAATTATTTCAATATAATAATATCATTGTAAATACAAACGTTTTTCAATCTGTATCATCGAAATTATTCTTTTTCCAATATTAACATCTCATCTTTTGATAGAATATCTACATGTTCAGAAAATAAGCTTCAATTACAAATATTTTCATTTAGTTGTAATTACTTATATCAAAAAATAATAAATCGTTGTTAAAAATAATAATATATCTTCAAATGTATATATAGATGTTTTTAATACATGTTCTATATAAATAATAATGCAGGAGACATTTTGCCACGAGAGAAAATCCATTATGAAATGTAATTAACTCTATGTTGGTTACAGTAATTTTAATATGAATATCTCTGTTACTTGCACAATGTATTACAATTAAATTGTTTCTGCGAATAATAAGAAACAATTTAATTTAACAATTATAATTCAGTGCGTATTGTAAATTGGCAAACGAACATTCGATCGTATGATGTAAGCGATTTACATTAAAAAATGTTTACAACATGCAATGCTTAACTGGGCTTTGCATAGGAAGGATAATAATAATAATAATAATAATAATAATAATAATAATAATAATAATAATAATAATAATAATAAAAATAATAATATGTACGACAGAAACTGTACGGTGTTTGTTAAGGCAAACATTTTCTGGCTTGCCGAACGAAACGGAAATCCGTTTAAGACAAAATGTATTACTGGCTCGTGTGTGATTTTACGATTTGGACGGACCGACAAACTCAATTCATCATTATACAACTGCAGAAAAAGCGATTTTTCCCAACATTGTTGTTTATAAAAGGCGTGAAAAGGCTGTACGCAGATTAACCGAAACTCGTAAGGTTTTAGTTACGTCTGTAACCACCGATTCTAAAGATGTTTTCTATATTGTTATTGTGATAATCTTGTCGTTCCGCGATATTATCGTCTTTGTACCATTTAATAATATTATGATGTCTGCATATTGATAATTCAGTTGATTCAAGGAAAGATAACTGGAATTTCCGGACGATAATCTCCCTAATCGGATTGTGGTTAAAATGTTACCATTAGCCGTCAGTGAAATAATTTATGTTCTAGCTTTCTTGCCATGTCCCTTGCTCTCGTCTTAATTTCGATTTGTCGGAAACAGCAATGTCTTAGACTCGAGTTCACCTTACATCCACCGTTCGAGTCAAATATCTCAAAGGCCCAGTTCGTATTTTATTTTTATATCACAACCTAGCTTATGGAATTATATAGAACACTATCCATATTTTGATAAATCGACAAGAATCACAACATCGTTTTTAGTATTTTACTCCATTGTTTATGATTATTTCTTTCGACGTCCATTGTTAGATTTAATTCTATATATGCTACAATATTCGGTGATATTGTTTAATTCCCATTTTAAATTAGGTATTTTTATGTAAAACAATATTAACTTTTAATTGCAATGACTGAATAACGTGTAGGATTAATGGTAGGTAGTTTGTACACAAAAGTTTTTTTTAAACATTTATTTTATTTTTTACATTTATTACACAGTCTGTTTTAGGTTTACAATAAGTGTATTTGAAGTGCGATGGGGATTGGGGTGACATGATTTGTGACTTATTGAAGAGGCCATCCGTTCATGGAACTTCGGGCAGTGGGAAGTTGAATTTTTATTCAACTAATAAGTCACGGCACCAATTGCATTTTAGACGCCTAGCCGCTTAAAGGGTCATCTGGAAAAGTCGCAAATGGTATAGTTCTTTGAGTAGAGGATTTCAATGATTTAGAAGTTCTTAGTGAGAACTGAAAATGTTAACTCAAAGCTTAAATAATAATATAAGAGCATCGTCGAACTCGTTAGGAACAAAAAAAAAAAAAAAAACGTTAACTCACTATAGCATATGAAGGTAGTTGTGGTATAAATTACTGTATAAGCAATTACTTTAACTACCTTATCAAAATGCCGTATCAAGTTTTCAAAATTAATAATCATCAATTGTTTTGAGAGAAAAAAGTATGTTTTTTTAAGGAGAACAATAATAATTTTATATATGGGGGACGAAGTGGTCGAGTGTACTAAGGCGTCGGTTGCGACGCAGCCGACACTGGTTCGATACCTTGGTCATGGGTGGCATTTGTCTTCGGGCAAGTCACGATGTTCGAAGAACAAGTGCCACCATCCCCCACCCGTTCATGGCAGATACCTACGGGTGCCCAAATCAAAAATTCTGCCAAACAAATACACAAGTGTTCCTTCCCTTACCAACAAAAACCTACAAACAAAACTAAAAAAATAACTAATGGCCTTAGTTGCCGGGCTCAAGATCAATAAAAAAAATTTAAAAAAAAAATGTTATAAACGGGCAATCAGCAGTGATGCACTGACGACTAACCGATACGTAACGTTAAGTTTGTAAAAACTATTTAATTAAAAGTAACATTGATGTAAATAATTAAAGGCATTGCATGGTTTGCAGGCTTATCATTTAAATGCAAGCAATAAGCATCTTAAATAATTAAAAAATATTAATTATGTAAATTATTAACTATGTTATAACTAATTTTAGATAAGAATATACAAAGTTCAATATGTATTCGTACAAAAGCCATTCATCAAATATTAAGTTTTTAATACGCTTTATTGTAGTTATTTACTAATGTGATGGGTTGAAAAAAAAAATCTTTTAAATATTATTTTTAATGTTCTTAGCAATAATATCAACGATATGGACATTTTATTATAACTTCGAGCTGTTCATACAAATCAGATTATTGGAAAATGAAAAGTTCATTGGATTAATTCTGTTTAAATTTATATTTTGATTACTCATGGAATATTTGTATTATTGTAGTCTATATATATTTTGGGTTGAATTATTTGTTATATTATAATTGGCGTATTTTTTGTTTTATTTGCACATACATTTTTATTCCTGATCAGTGATCACTATAATAATATTATAGTAAATAGTTATTACTCATAATAGGTAGGTACAGATGTTTTAAATTATAACGGTTATGCAATTATGTACACATTTTACCTTTTGCGTTTTACTTTATTTATAAGTAATCTTCTTCGAAGTTATGCCAAAAACTTCTTAAAAATGTGTACATATTTTTTTTGAATTGGTAAAGTTAATACATTTATAATATATTATTATTGGTACGATGCGCGATGTACACGTTGTTACAGTAGAAAATAGTCTCAATGAAATATGCACTGAAGTGAAACTTTATATTGCTATAATGTTAATCAAATAACGTCTTATTTTATACGAATCCATAAGTCGCCACACTGCCATTACATCTGTATTTCCACTTTCCTTTTGCTTTAAATTATCTGTAGGAGTTTTTAATTTAAAATAATAATATAACTGCAATGGAAAAAAAGTTATTTAAAAGGTACAATTGATAAAAATGTTAAAATGTTCTATTAATAGTAATTTTGAAACATTAGGTATAAATTTAATTAATAAATATTTGTACGTATTTTCAACCAACAAAATTCACACATTTAAATAATTAATATTGGATTTAAGGTGGATCAGGTGACATGAATCCTCAACTGGCAACTAGGTTTATAATTTAGGAAGTTTTTTAAAACAAAGTAACGTAACACATAAATGTACATAAAAGTAAACAATATGTATTATACTTATGACTTAATATATGAGTACATAAACATATTGCTCATTATAATAAAAAAAAGTAAAAGATACAAAAGCTTAGATCCGCCACTGTAAACAATATTCTATTCACCAGTTTAAATCGTCTTAAAAAAAGTCACCTCTCGTTTCGGTTTAATATCCCACAATGTTAGATTTGAATCGTATATTTTTCGCTATTAATTTATTACTGATACGAATAGTTAGGTATCTACAAATGTCTTGGTACACTCGTAAACACTTTTGCGTGAACAAAATTACAAATATTATTTATCAATTCAAATGCTGTTCACAGCTTAAAATAAAATTGTATAGCAATTGTATAATGGAACGGCCTCGCCATACTTTCCCCAGACGTTTCTAAATGTGCGGACTATGTCCATTTGTTAGAGTTGCGCGAATGATTACTACGTCTGATTTACGAAGACGAACTCGCCGCCGGGGAAACGGTTGTGATTTATGTTCTCATTAATACGTTTCGTTCATCCTCGCAGGAGTTTAAATTATAGTCCGGATGCTGCAGCGTGTAGTACATAAAAAATCTGAGATTCTAAAAAAAAATAAATAATAACAGTGGTAATAAATATTAGTAAGAATATTGATAGTACAACGTCGAACGTGCAGTAATATTTACAGTTGTACGGTACAGCAAATAGTCAGCGATTAAGATTGAACATGTGATTATGGAAATGGTTAAAGATGATAAAACAATCATTTTTCGTGCTATTCGTATTCGTTGTTATTCGGATAAATGCGTAATAGTTCAGAAAGAACACGAAAACGACCGACCATTACTTGAAGCAATCGGCTAGCGTAGACCAATTAACGCAGACCAGTAATACTAGTAATAGTGGATTAATATTATTGATTATATAAATTCAAAAAAATGGTTAGGATTGATAATCTTTTGAACGTTTAAAATATCACTTGGTAAATTGTATTTAATGTCATTGGTGAGCTGTCATATAAGTTTTCCTTACGTTAAGCGAAATGTTCCTGGGAAAACATTTTGGAATATTTATTTTTCCTTAAATTGTAATTGTTTTCATATGTTTTTACAAATACACTTTTCATATAGATAACGAGTGATACGGACACCCAGAATAAAAGTTTTAGGCTCTACAAATTTAGGAAAAATGTAACTATAAATTTATTATTTTTCATTTAGTCAAAAGGCTTATCGTGTCAATATATTATCTATTCTAAGGATGGATTTAAGCATAAAAAGATAATTCAGTATAGTAAATAGTTCCTGTTTAATGGATTGGAAGTTAATATGAATCTAAAGGTACAAGGTTAAGAATCTCGTGCATGAACATTTGTGTCAAAAAACTAATACTTCTTAAATTATCTTTAAAGACAATAACAGTTATCATGTACGCTGTACATGGTCCAATCCATTCTTTGTTTTATTGATCCCAAGTACAATAGTATTGTTTCTTCATTATATGTACGAGTAATATATGAACTAGGTACACCGTTTACGATAAGGTTTATGTGAAAAAAATTCTAATATCAGATGGAAAAAATAAATAAAAGAGTATAGTTACGGAATTATGACATTAAAATAAAATACAGATAATACCGATAATGAAATAACAATAAGCGGAAACCAATTCACATTTATTCAGATAAAAATGCACTTATTGAATGATAAAACACAAAAGCATACCAAACATAAGCTGTAATGTTTTGAATAACTTGAAAAATTGTCCAATCCAAATGAAATAAAACAATATGTAAATATGAATAATTGATCACTGTAAGGTGACTTTAAACTTTATTCCTGAATAATATTCATATAATTTCATTTCACATTTAACGTTGACGATACTATTAGAAGAATAGAAAAAAAAATTATCTTAAATACAACAGCTAAAATTAAATTTTACTTTAAAAATAATGTTACCTGTTGTTAAAACAATATTGTATACTTAAATCTTTGGTTTTTATGGCAAAAATACATTTTTAAAAACTAACATTATGATTAATATTTAGTTAATAATATTATAAAACACAAAAGTCTTAATTTTAAAGTGGGATTTTACAACGTTGAAGCAAGGTTAAAGTTAAGCCCAATTTATAAATTATTTGTATTTTTCAAGATTTAAAAAAATTTAAGAGTTGACATTGACGTAGTACTGAAATAAATTAAGGTACCAAAGTCAAAAAAGTAAACACGTGCTTTATATTTCGTTTATTCTTCTTGGTGTCTTAGTTCCCTATAATACTTGCAATAATAAGACTTTAAGAAATCTCAAGACATAATATTTATAACTGTATTAATTAAAATTCATCTTCTAAGCATATTAGTAATGATCAGTTTGAGTAAGAAATATAAACTTGATTAAAGTACTTTACATTTATTTAAATAAACCATTTTCGGATAGGGATTTTTTTTTTATTATACTTTATTTTTTATACAATTGCATATGATAATAATATTACACTTTGTATGTGCCAAAATAGTAATTTAAAATCGAAAGGTTTATTATTATTACTTGTCAGGTTCCTTAATATCTACCAAATATTAACTTTCAGCACAACGCTATTTAAAATTAATTAAACTCTGGATTACATTTAAAATTAATTAATTTGTTCAGTACGTGCATCATGAGTGCATGAATTTAAATTAAAAATTAAAAACTCAATATACAAAGTATGAAAAACCAAAATAATATTTATTCAATACTATGTATACTAGGATAACACGTTTTTGAAATATCTTTCTCGTAGTCTTTGCGTGAACTAAAGTTTTTAGCTGATATTAATATTTTTAAATTCTTATTTATAGACTGGATTTTTTTTGTAAAAAGAAACTTTTTGAACACAGTATTTTGCATAGTAATTAAAAGTATTTTCATGATACAGATTTCAGAGAATACCATTTTTCCTAGGCCATGGTCTCAACACATCTCACTAAAATCAATAATATTGCGTTTGAAAATGTAAAATTATTTTGGAAACCTTTCAATTCTTACCTATAGTTTTCAATACACGATGTTGAGCTCAGTTTGCATTTATATTTTTCAAGAATGTATAATTTTAACATCAATAACATACTTTTTAGAATAATATGCAAAGATCTTAAATACTGCTTTTTTCCCTTCCTGATATTTATTTAATGAAGGTTTTCTCTAAGTTTTTGTTTATAATTTTACTTAAACATTTCTAAAAACATAACTGGATATTTTCAAGAACGACCTCTTAGTATCATCTTTTACAAAATTATTTTCAGGTAAACACTAGTCATCTTTTGAATTTGTGAGCTACTCGTATTACTTTAAAAAGTGGTGGTTAAATTTTAATATACACACCAACAGCAAAAATGTTGATGAATTAAATCTAATGAAAATTATTTTAAAAATTTTGTTATTGAACAAATATTTTATTTATCAGCGTTCATTGTAGGTATATGTTGTTAATATAGTAACTTATGCAGTAAAAAACATAAATATTCAATATAGAACTACTTAATTTTGTCAATGGTCTGCACAAAATGTTATACCACGTTTATTCTTTATGCCATTAATTCAATTTCAAATCCATTAAAAATTTGGTCATATTAATAAAAAAACGCACCAATATTAAATATTTTTGTATTTTATACTATTATTGGTTTCGTTGATACCTAATGGTTACATTTTACTTATGTATGTAATTTTATTGAACCTTACTTTGTACAAAATTATATTATTTAATTAAATTTTAAACGTTATACTGCTTTTAATTCACCTCAACAGTTAAATAATTGTTTATTGACATTTACGAGAATACAAAATGTATACACTTTATAATATTTTATTGTCTATCAACAATATATAACCATAAATTGTTGTCATAGTATCGTTGTGAACAATTTACCATAGTTCCCATAATCAGAACTTGTGAACAGATTATTATCTTAGAACTATATAATATAAGAAATAAAAGTAAATTACATTTTTAAACAATCTTTATGTATAAGTATTTTATTTTTATTTATTTTTAAATCATTTATGATAACTTGATATAATAATATGTACACATTACTATACAAAATTTAACATTGTATAGTGTATAATCATAAGGTTCAAATAAACACAATAGGTACAATGTGTTTGTACGAGCTATTTCGATGAAATGTAATTTAACTAGAAATACCACATCAATCATTCAAAAATATCCATTTATAATTTTAACAGTTGGATAGATTCGTTTGTTTATTCATTAAACAACACACTAATTAATTGTAACTATAAATATTGGAATGTTGAATAAAGATCAATATTATTGTTGTTATCGTTATCTTAAAATTGTGATATTATAATATGATGAATTTGTTTTTTTAACACAATACACAGTAATATTATTATACTCTCATACTGCACACCATACATATTTGTACGTATTTTTATATTGCATTCAATATAATATAATATGATACAAATTATTAAAGGCTATAATTTATAATACCTATATATTTTATTAAATAATATTAAATGAAAAAACAAATTGTGTAAAACGCATAGTTATAGCAACAAAAACAATAAATTATACCTATTTTTTAATAGCAAAAAAAAATTCGTTTATATTCAAAAATTATTTTTTAATTCACCTGATGAGTAGAGATGAAAATATGTTTTTTCTATTTATTTATATGTTTTATGATTTTATTGTTATAATGATAATTTTACTTCACATGGGTCTAATATATTTATGTGTTATACCGTTTTAATATTACAATATGTTGATTCTATCTAGGTAGTGACATTAAATATATTGAGGTGTAATAATGATATCCGTGAATTACCAATGTTAATGAGCATATTAAAGGTTACCTGAGGGTTTAAAGAATCCTTTAAACCGCTTAGTGGCAACGATCCTTTGAACACATTAATGAACCACCGAGACATGTATACCGACAGAGTTAATGTGAGCCAGCATTTAGGAGATATAATATGTTGAATTTATACCAAGTTAATAAAGCTATGTATAATTGTTCGGGTGGATATTTATTATACTGTTGGAAAACATCCAAAACAGACAAGTAAACAATATGTAAGTTTTATTCAATAGAAAGCAAATCTTAAATCTGAAATATAGTGTTTCTATTATATTACTAATTAAACTTAAGAAAAACATCATTATTATCTTTGTTATCACTTTACGAGCATAAATACACTCATATCAAGATAGTACAAAAAATAAAGAAATATTGAACATTTGCTAATACAATTAAAAATAATAACAGTATATTTGATATTTAAATATTTTTAGATTTTGATCGTGTCATAAATAAGTAAAAACCTTATTATTTTTCTTGAAATCGAAAATAACGTGTACCTTTACTATTGAGAAAAATTTACTATCGTTTATTTAAGCTATAGGATTTTATTACGTACCTATTATACATTAAGTGTATTTTTCTTATTATTGATTAATCACGGCGTAGTACCCTAAGCATATTCACATTAATATTATGTAAATATGTGTGATTTGGAATTTTTGTTGCTAAGGGTTCCAAATAGTGAATTGTATTATACATAAATAAGAAGATTTAAACACTTTATCAACGACTATTCTCCAGTTTACAGCTCTATCAAATGGTCTACTCTGACAAACGATGTTCGTGTAGATGTATTGCTCTGAATATCGTTAATAGTGGTTTGACAATATTCCATTGTTAATACGCTAGACCATTTATAATCTCTGAGAAAATGTGCACCAATAGATGATCTATCTATCTAAGTTGCTTTTCAATTGTATGCTGTAGCAAATAAAAGTATTTTTATAATGAGTGTTATCCTCATAGGAAAATACTCTAAATTATTAGAGCCTGTTGTGAATGCTTTACAATCAAAAAATCTGGATTTGCTGAAATGCTCAAATTTTATAAAAAAAATAGTAGTCATAGTGAAAGATCACCGCGAACACGCTGACACAGAAATTCAAGAATTATTAACTGCTGCAAACATAGCAGCTGAGAATATAGGAGCAGAAATTAATCTTCCTAGGATTGTTAAACAACAACAACATCGTTCGAATCCTCCAGCGTTAAATTCGGCTGAATTCTGGAAGAGATCATTACTAATTCCATACTTGGATTCATTAATATCCTCATTGGAACGGAGATTTTCTGATGAAAACATACCTGCTTTTTCACTTTTATTATTACACCCTTCAAATATGTTAGATATGAACACCAAAGAATTTAAACTTAAAATAAATGATTTTTCCAATTATTACCAAATTAAAGACTTGGAAAGTGAAGCAGAATTATGGTACAACATCTGGAAGGAGAAAAAACTGGCTAAAAGCAAACTATCAGACATGGAAATGAGTGAAGTAGTAGAAGAAACAGATATTTTCTTTCCTAAAATAAAACAAGCCTTGCATATTTCTTTAGCTCAGCCATGTACAACTAGCACTATTGAGAGGTCATTCAGTACGTTAAGAAGGGTAAAGACTTGGTTGCGTTCAACGATGACGGAAAACCGTCTGAATGGTAAATCAAAATAGTTTTTTTTATATCAATGCTAATTAATAATTATATTAATATTAATCATATACAATGTAAATTATTTCAGGTCTATGCATACTAAGTGTGCATAGAAAGCTGCTAGATGAAAAAAAGGAAGAGATGCAACAGAAAATTCTCAGCAGATTTTGCGAAGACTCTAGACGATTGTCATTGTTATAATTTAAAAATAATGATTAATGAATAATATATTATAAATAAATACTTTAAAAAAAAATTGAGTTTTAATGATTTAAAGTTGGCTACATCACTGCCCCCCCCCCCTGATTGAAATCCTAGCTACGCCCATGAATAGATCATATGATTTAGATAAATAATCTTAAGCGTAATTGCAATAATAATATCATTATGAACATTGATGCACATTGAATCTTTCTCGAATAATGAAAAAATAAATAAATACATATTACGAAAACTACAAAATGAAAGTAGATAGAAGACTTCAAAACCACGACTTACTCAGTATCACTGATCCGTTTTAGTTTTAAGTTTATATAAAATCGTTAATATTCATGCCTGACAAAATAAAATAGAAACACACCTTGATAGGTTTTCTTTTGAAGTGAAGAACCGTGTGTACCTACTCTTTTACTGTTGATATACCTACCGTTTCGGTTCATAATCATTGCATTGAGTTTCAATAAGAGAATTTGTTTCATAGAAATTCAAGATTGAACCCTCGGCTGACATTTGAAAGGCTATCAATTGAAGTCAGGAATAGTATCAGAGGAAAAACGGTAAAGAAAAAACAGAAGTTTAAATGCTTTTACAATTTAAGTATTTTTAGTGTCCTATATATTTGATTAGTGAGTTCTTTATATTGTTTTTGAAGATAAATATAAATCGTTAATTCATTATCTATAAATAAAATAAATAAAGGTTTATATAAAAACAATTATTTTGAAATTTATAAAAAACAATTTAGGAATCGAACATTGAAAATAGGAGTAATTAGAATATTTATCAAATATTTTAAAGAGTAATTAATTAAAAACTTATTATACACGTGTACATAATGTTTAATTATATTTTATAAATATTATTATTACAATTAAAAATAAAATAAAAGTGAGTTGTGCCATGGGACACTCGATAGAAACGAAGTTTTTTTTCCAACAAATATTTTAGATTATAAATACATTTTAGCGGAACCATTCAAAATAAAAGTAAATATCCATAATTAAATGTAAAAGTGAAAAATTAATGAAAATTATTATTATTACTATTTAATTACTATTATATTAATCATATTTAACAATCGAAATTACAGGTATGTGATAACTGAAATATGATACTTGTGTTTGTGATGTAATTTTTTCCAAATATCTTGAAAATACTGCATCAATAGTGGTGGTCATCCCTCGTTATAGATTCTGCTGGATTGTTCATCATATGCAAATTGAATGTGTCCTTAAGAGGACGCTACACCCGCATGTGTTGTCTCCGTCTTACAAACGCGTAACATAGCAAATTACGTCCACGGAAAACAAACGAATCGGCATCAAAAAGTGGTTTTAGAGTAAAAATACCTATAATAAAACTTAAAGAGAACAATATTTTGGAGGGAACCTCATCGGCGTTTTTAAAAATATTAACTATTAAAAAAGTTGTGGTTATTTAAAAAAATGAGTTTTTGTGCCTTCAATATCTAGCTGTGTATTTAGATTAATACAAAACCCCGATGAGGTTCCCTCCGAAATATTGTTCTCTTTAAGTTTTATTATAGGTATTTTTACTCTAAAACCACTTTTTGATGCCGATTCGTTTGTTTTCCGTGGACGTAATTTGCTATGTTACGCGTTTGTAAGACGGAGACAACACATGCGGGTGTGGCGTCCTCTTAATGAAAGTTTTAAATGTCTCCGAATTCTTATCATTAAAAGTTGATGTTAAAGTCACCAAATTGTTATAATTTATAAATTATAATAATATTATAAACGCATAATATGCAGACCTCATCACGCTGTGTCAAATCCTCGCGTTATACCAGTTTTAAATTACCTAGTCTATACCAAACGCGACGCACAAAAAAATGTAATCAAGGCAAAGGTAATGCACTATGCAGAGATTATGCGACAATCAGATTATTCTACGAAAACAATTTCATGAAATAAAAAATGTTTAAGTGTCATGCAAGGAGGTTATAATATGTATATAAAATGTAACCAAAAGTTTATGTTTTGCAAGGACCGTGGTATAGATTTCAGTGTCTTGTTGTGCAGGAAATACGCGTGATATACGTGCCCAGCAATTTTGGGGATTTCCATTTTACCGCCATGCACTTTTAGGGATTTCCACTTTACATATTATACTTATATTATACTTATTACTCATATATTCTATTAATTATAATAATTATAAATGCATAATATGCGTAGTGTAGTGATATATTATCAATAATTATTTTATCAATATACGCAAGATATTTATTATCAATCTATAGCGGACCGTCACTCCAACTTACGGTTCCAGCTTTTTTTTGTTCCATCCTACCGATCGATCTAATAATGCGATGATATTTCAGAAAACTGATCTGAATCGTTAGAATGTCTATTTGAGATCGGTCAGTCCATTTTTTAAAATTTCTGATTTACATTAATAAATCCCAAATATTCAACGTTAGAAAATTAGAAAATATTCTAACTAAATTTATAGATGTCGGGGGGGGGGGGGGGGGGTAAAATTGGGAAAAGTGAACTGACCAATCTCAAACAGATATAATAAAGAATTCAAATCAGTTTTAAAAATTATTATCGCATATTACTAGTACTGAGTAAAAATTGGATGTTTTGGCTAAAATATAACTGTTTAATATATTATAAATTATAGTATTTCATCACGAACGTTTTTTTCCCAGCCAGCTCGCATCTTGCCATAAAAACTTCTTTTCAAAAAAAATTAAATAATAAAAAGTGTTTAGAATTGTACCTATTGGTTATATTTCACAATGAAAGACTAAAATTTAAATTTAAGCTGGAAATAGTAAAATGTATTAATTATATTAATTAAATTAACATATTAAGTAATTTGAACAGTGTAACAATGAAATATAAACAGTTCTGTCAATATTATATTTTACATGATTTTTTTTTTTGTAGAGCCAAGACATTTGAAATAAGTAAACAGCCTTTATGTACCCATATGTTCACTGTAGTTGTACAATGCAGGTTATTTTATTAATTATTTAACATGAGCGACCTGTATGAAATAAAATACAGCACTCTGTGTTGAATTGCGTGACGTGTGTACCTATATTAGCAAATAATAAATAGTATTGTACATATGAGTGTACTGTATAATGTATGCATTTTACATAAACCTTTAATAACTAAAAGAGGTAAGTCTTGTTTTTTTAAAAAAAATTAAGATTTTTGGAATGGTTGAGCACAAACATCCCTCTCGAACTAGTGCGACAATGATTGAGTATTAATCGTTTATTTATTAGTAACATAATCAAGTCATCGCAAGTATTAGGCATTTAAAACAAGTTGGTTGTTCAAAAAAGTAAGTTCCAGTTGTAAATTACAATGTAATTTTGCAAGTTCTGGATAAATAATACATTTGTATTAATTTAATAAACTGTTAAGGTTTATTTGGAAACTTAAGCTATTTATACATTTCAGAGAAGGCTTAGGTCGAGTATTATAAGTTAAGTTTACGGAATTCACTTTTCTCGAGATGATTTTAATTAGGGCTTAGATTTCAATGCTCTTGCATCGTTTTTTGGAATGTCTTACACGATGCTTTTTGCGCTAAAAATGTGTATCAAGTAATCTATGTTCTAAGCATAACATTTTTTTGGGGCATTTTTTTGACGTTTTTAATGCATTTCTAATTTTTAAGACATTGTTTACCTATTTCTCGTATTATGACAAGAAACTGACTTCATTGAAAATTGAAATATAAGTACTATTTATAAATACTTAATAATTATAAATTATTTTCATTTTGAACTTTACATCAGGTGATCCTCTTTTAAATTAGACAAAGTTGAATTTTATCTTAATGTCACACCATCCAACTTCCGATTTTATTGCATACATCTAAACAACTTTTATCCGAGTATTTTCTAATCGAGCGATTATATTATACCATTGTATGATATTTATAATCATCAACGTGTTCCTATACAATTTAACATAATAATTTAAATTTGTTTAATAAATAATGAATTTTTTTATTGGGCACTTTTTGATATTTTTAGAGTTTTTAGCCCGTTTTAGGTCATGAATACATTTTTTGAAAATGCATTTTCGGTATTTTTGAGGGCATTTATATGCGAGCTCTAATCATAATATTACATATACATTTTTTTAAATTGTACATAGTACTCTACTACTCTACACGTATTCAAATGGTTCTTAATACTGCACTTTAAATACGAAATAATGCGTTCGTAGAACTTACGACGGTACAAATGACGTCTATCTGATGTCTGCAGACAACGGAATCGTTTGCAATCAAATATAATATTATCATTGCGACTTTTTTTCACGGTAACTAAATTCAATTTAAGATAAGGTATTGTGATTCATTAAATACCAATTAATATAATTTTATATAATATTTTTTAAATAAGTTGCTGTATTACCAATACATTTTAGTTTGATCCTATCGAAAAACAATAGATAAATAACAATCAATTTTTCTGTAGTATTTATAACAGTATTATTATTATACTGACGGCCAAAAAAATGTTTGGACATCTTAAGTAACCAATTCGTGTACTACGACAACGGATTCTATACATTATGGCTGTGACGGTGTTTGCTTGCAAGTTTGACATTATAGTTGCGGTTTCAAGACACGTCCGTCTCACGACACGTTGTTGTTATTGTACCAGTATGGTAGGTGATGGAGGTCAACCACACGAAATATTTAGACAGTTCAAACCTATTTCTAGCGATTTCAAACACGCGACTAAAAGCATATTACGTACTTAAATAATGCGCGAAGTGTTCTTTTGTCGACGGTTATAATAGTATATACCTGATACGTTATTGTTATTGTACACATATTTATGAAAATAATTCTATTCAAAAGTTCTATTGATTTGTTCAAGGAATAACTATAAAATATGTATATTTAGAAAAAAAAACTAATTTTATAGTTTTTGAGAAAATTAAATCTCAGCATTTGAAGTTCAAAATATAACGAAATTTTTCGATAAAACAACGATTTCTCATCATAAGACTTTCGCTATTTTGTTGTAATAAAAAAAAAAAATCAACTTGAAACATTCCACTTATGTTTAAATTATTATTTTCTATACAGAATAAAATTAATGCAATTTAAAAATATCCAACAATATTTACAATTGCTTGAAGGTCAATATTTGTTAAAATGACGAAATCTCTCAAATTATTTTTAATTTAACATATAGGGGCCTATTATACAACTGTATTTTTTAATAGCCAAGACTTAAAAATGCAATACTGTAAAATATCTTATAAGTTTTTCTTTCACTTCATATTATACCACAATTGTTTTTTCTATAGACATTTCAAGTTCAGATTTTAACTATATGTAATATTTACTAAAAAATAACGATAATAGTTTTTTGTTGTAAAACTTATATTTCAAAAAATATTACACTTGTAGGGACTTATAACTTTTAACCATTACGTATTTTGTGTCTCATATTATTATTTATTATAGATAGATATTAGCAATGTTAAAAATAATTTGGTTAATTTAATCTATTTATACCACGAAACAAATCACATCGTTCTGAGGACTGCGATTCGTAGGTATTAATTTTTAATATCAGCAAATAATATAATAATTACTTTATTATTAAAACGTGATTTATTTTTGGCAACATTGAACAAATCTACCGTTGTACTTAACTAATAGAAAAATAAATTACTATTGGCCTCGGTTCAGTATTAGCTCTCCACTCAGAATCAATTTTCGTAACCAATGATTTATCATTGAATTCAAATTTAACACATCCATTACGGTTGCCTACTTAATGACGAGAATCGCTTGAAAGCTAATATATATTCCTCTATTTTTTAATCTACTTGAGGTCTTGTTAAAATATTTAAATATAATTAGGTACTTTACCCACTTAGGTGTTAATAGTTATCAGATACTGCAGTGATCTAAGCCACAAGTCCACAACTATGTTCAAAGCTATCAAATAACTTCAAAGCTTATCAGTTATTTTTACTTTTATTCTCAGATTAAAAAAAGAATTTCATAAGTAATTATTAACATTAAAACAATTTAAATACTGTCAGAAATTCTTCGTTAAAATCTTTAATCATTAATACCACACATTACAAATACATATCAAACATAAAACAGGACCCTGGTCTGAGGTATCAAATTTAATGAATTAGTTCATACTTGTTTATTACTTTGTGCCAACTAAGATTATACTGCAGTCCATCAAAAACGAAATAAAGAATTCAGCATTCCCGTCAACGTTTAAATCAAAAATACATTCGTTTGAAAACCTCTCACAGTCTCACCTTTCTATTCTATCTAGAACTATTCTTTATGTCTAGTTGACACCCAACTTTATGGTTCACTTTTACCGAATTCCAAACTGTTTAAATACCATCACCTTGGATGGCTTGAAAATATTACTATGGTGGCGACACGCATTCCTGAATGAACGGTAAACGGTATCCGTGTAAAAACCAGAGGGGTTGTCGATATTTTTTCCAATCACTCAGGAATGTCGAAATGATGTTGGCAAGGGTGATGACGTATAATGAAACTAGAAATTATTATTAATGCTGAATCATAATTGAAATTCAGTAGATACGTCTGGCGCGTTAAAGAATTGCCCGCATTTTAATGAATACTTCAAACCGCCAAACTAATTCATACCTGCCTCATATTTCCATTATAATCGTATTGTTCGGGTAAAACGCGTTATCTTATTTATTTCATAAACCCCTCGAGCTATGCTCTTACTCAATTTTTTTTTTGTCATAATACAGAACCAGTTTTAATACAAATTATCAACATAAATATTTTTCTATGATAAACCTTCTTGAAACTAGATCTCGTTTTGGGAGTTCATATATTAATTAATTAATATAATATATATATACCAATTAATACATTTATTTGTAACTTCAGTTGGATAGATATTTTTATTATTACAATACCAGATACTCATAAAAAAAATTATTCTTATTTAAATAAAAATGATTGGATTAGAAAATACATCAGCTTATTTTTAGATAAGCATGTTTAAATTGTATATAGCTTAACATTCACAGGGCTAAATATACTGTTAAGCTAATGTTTATAAGATACTAGAAAAAGTTCTAATTATGTTTTAAAAAAACTCTTAAAATACTTTCTATCGGCTTATATTCGTATTATACATTTTTACATTATATAAATTATTATACATTATACTATTAAGAACTAACCTGAAAAACATCGCGAAGCCCGGGATATTAGACAATCAAATCTTTATTTGTATACTGGGTTTTGAAACTCATGCTGGTAATTGGATATGACATTTTTGAAAACAACAACTATTTTCGTTTCGAGAAGTTTAACAAACTATTCAGTGAGAATGCTTAGATGACAAATGGTAACAATCAAGAAGGTTCACTTATTTGGTATATTAACCAAATATGTTATCAAAAAATTTGACAAAAAATCTACAGTGGTAAAAGGATTGTAAATGTAAGATTTAATCACAAAAAATTTCGTATTTGCATTTATACATCAAACGCTCATTAAAGTCATAATATAATATTATTATATTGTATTAAACCATTTTTAGAAAAATGTTCTCAATTAAAATGTTTAGTCTAAAGTTTAAAATTTAAAAATATAAAAAAATCAATTTTAATGCAAAGCAGGAGCAATATTTTAAAAATATGAAAATGTATGTATATTCATACATATTTAATCTATAAAAAAAGTCATATTAAAAAACCAACAGAGTTTTATGTTTGACTCAGCAAGTGTGGTGTATGTCGAGAAAAGCACCTTGTTCCATCTAAAAGCTTTTCAATCGTACAAATATAATTTACACAAAAAAACATTACCGATACTATAACAATGATAATAACAATATAATAATTATTTCAGACGTAATATTCTATCTATGGTCTGCCAATCGGCAATAATTGTAATAGTAACGAACTCGAGCCATAGTCGTCCAGAATGTATAACTATATATTGTTTTGGAATGAATTCAAAAAACGTGAATGGCGTCGTTTGTTTTATTATTTAACAATTATTACGCAAATTGGTAGATATGATCGTAGTTTATTTTTATGGCGTTTTTCCATTAAATTACACCTAGGTACGGGTAAAGGAATTAAATTATTGTTCCACTCGACAACAATAAAGGTAATAACGACAACTGCTACACGACGACGGACGTGTTATTGCACAAGGCGCGTGTGTTGCCGTACGAAATATTTCCCCTACAACGTACCTACGTTTCCCCTCTTGCCATACCTACTTAACCAAGTAGTCAGACGTGACAAGTTGATGTATGTAGAGCATACGTTTCTGACGGCGTCTATACTTCTTAATTTTATAAACTTGATCAAAACTACGCATGTACAGTTTTAATCTAGAAGTTTTTGCCGAGCACATTAATTATTCTCTTACTCCACTCCTATTAGACGTTTTTAAGAGACTATTTCCGGCTATACACGTTGTGCGGGTCGTGAACGAGTGAATAAAAGTTGGGCTTTTAAAGACGCATGTGACTAACGAGCATGTTTCGCTAAAACTTCAGTACTTAATGAGCATTATTAATAATATCCCGTGGTTAACTTTGTGTTAGGTATACCGTTTTAACAAGCTGTAAAAATTTGCTTTGTTCCATAAGTAATATGTATTAAAAAATCGTACAAGTATTGTCTATTTGTATTATGATATGCATTTTCATCTACATACGTAAGCACTTCGTATTTTATAATTACCTATTGATAACTTTGAAACCAACTAAATCATATGAAAAAAAAAACTTCAAGTAGTGCAGGACTCATTTCTATATACATGACGTATATAGCTGACGAATTTACGTTATATATTAAAATGTATTTATCGAATAATAGAATATAGTTTTTTAAGATCTCATTAAGATATCATTTTCAGTTGCATTTAAAATTGTCTAAAAAATAATACTATCGCCCAATATAATATAATACATATTTAATATAAATGCGATTGTATTGATAATGGTTTGTTGAATGGGGATGGTAAACTGGCCTAATATACAATTATTTCTCAAACATTAATTAGTTAAATTTAAAAGATGATATTTTATATCACTTTAAAGTTTAAACAATTTGATAACGCAATAATTATTAACTATAATACGTACTTTATTTGGAAAATGTGATAGGTATCTTTATAACAATCAATTATTTCAATCAATCAATATCTTATGAAACTTTTCCTTTGTTATGGAAACATAACAATATTATCATAAAGAATAACTCTTCCATGGTTACAACTTACAGGTAATTTAAATAACACGATGTACAAATTATACAGTTTTATTTATTCGTATGGTTAATACTTCAGGTACCTACCTATAATTCCATAACTAGACTTAGTGGTGCAAAACTTCATGATAGCTTAATAAAAAAGCCATAAACTTGTATATTTAATTATCTATATATATATAAAACTGAAATCAAGCAAAAGAGGAAATCTTTGTTACGGTTTGGCTTCGAAACTTCTTATCCAATTGTCATTCAGTTTTTTTTTAATGAAAGATGATATCACGGAGCAGGTTTTAGGCATAAATAAAGTCCGATAATGTTAGTCAATAATTAGTTATCTATATTCTATACATATTTTGAGATTTCAGATGGAAATTGTTGTTTGTAAATGGTTGTCATGGTTATATAAATAATAATTATGATAAAAAAAAAAATTATTATTTTCTTTTCTTTTTAAATATAATTATATTTAATGGGATTAAATAAATTGATTATTTTAATCAACAGTAGGCGGAATTGAGTAAAAACGACAAACTTGGTATAACTTTGATACTTTAGAGTTAAATCATACACTTACGTACAAACAGCACGGGGCCAGGTAGATTGTCTACCTGATAATATACCTCTGCGAATCAGAATTTTTATTTAGGGCAACGCAAAAGATAAGATAAATTTTGAACACCATACACCGAATATTGAATAACGAATTGAACAAAGTTTGAGTCATATTGAGTTGATACATTTAACGGGCGATGAAGTGCACAGGATCAGCTAGTATATAATATAATGTACTAGATGAGAAGTATAAATCTCACACGCACACACACACTCGTAAATGTGGAAGGAATATAATCTAATGCCTTTTTCTCGTTATAAGCGATAAAATTGTCTCCATCGGTGTACCGGTATGGGTTATTAACACAGGTCGGACACTATAGGTACTACGTTTATCCAATCAAATTTGGCTGACGCGTATAAATAATGAGGAAAATATGACGTCGTGGCAAGATGCGCTCGTGTATCGTAAAACTGGATCGCTGAGAGGTGATGTATCTGCCTACTTTCGACTTTTGGAATGACGATTACTGCACTTGCACAGCACATGTTCAACCGTAAGTATTTATAATGAAGAATATTTTTCGAAAAATGTATGAAACCATGGTATCGAATTTTTACACCATTACAACAGGTGTAGTTGACAGTTGGAACATGGCTAACATGACATGGTGAGGATAGTAAACAAGATATTTTCAGACGGATATCCAAAATGTTTATCATACAAACATGAGCATCAAATGATAGCATATTGAGTTTTTATAAATTTTAAACGTTTAACGGCAAAGTGAACTCTATGTAAAATTCGCAGACACCCGAGATTTGGATGTTGTTTTTCTCACTTCAGAGTTTGTGAGCCGAAGAGAATTTTTCGTAGCACACTGGGCTACAGGTACCATACCCACAGGTAGATATGGTAACTCTGTTGAACAAGCCATTTAAATCAAGAACGTCAGTGACTTGGTCATTGAGAAAACCTGCACCGGGGTAAATTGAAAAAGAAACAATTTTGTACAAATCCGATAATTTCACTACTCAATATGTTGCAGCTGGAAACAGTAGCGAAAAAACATCCTAGGACGCTATAATATCAATCACGACTAGACGCATCTGGTCGTCTGTTCAGTGCAGGGTCTCAGCTGGCCAAAGCGGGTCGTATCGATCTACAGGGCGGGTCTATTTCGGCGTCGGTACCCGGTTGGGAACAAAATACAAAAACATGTTTGATATTTAAGGTGGTTGGTCGAAAACCCATTAACGCCTGCCGTGTGGCTGGTGGCATCTCTATAAAGTCTTGTTTATAATATTAACGGCGGTCGAAAGCGTTCTTGATATCATGGCATGAGTAAAAATACTTATTGATTAATATTATATCGTAATATTTAGAATTGAATAATATAAGGAACGTTGTCACGAATAACCGGAAGAATGTGAGTTGGTGGCGACGGAAAAGGGGTGTGCACGTGGACACAAAAACGGCGCGACCGTCCGGACGACGACGATATAAACAGTAAACGGTTCGGCTGTTTCCTTCCAACCCCTTCTCTCGACACCCCTCCCCCCCAACCACAACCACCATTGACCGACTCGCTGCTCGTCTCGTCGGCACCGCCGTCATACTTAACAATGGCCACCAACAATGAACTCGGTGCCCGTCGTCTCCGACATTCTCGGCACGATGTTATTTTCTCGCCCGTATTATCTTTAAAAGCTTTTATGTTGTATCTGTGTACACTATATATATACCACCACTAAGGTTCACATACACACACGCACACACCGTCGTGTACTTATATGTGTGTCAGTGTGTTGTGGGGGGGGGGGGGATGGATTGCTGCGAGAGAAGGTCCCACTATTTCCTTTCGCTATCAACAGCCGTTGTCAGCCATTATCGTTACCGAACTTACTACTGTATGTGCAATAATAATATAGCGAGTAAGTTCTTTTCAGTCTTTTTTTTCTGACCTATAACGACTAGTTGCAGGTTGTTGGAGCAAGCGGCGGCGCATCGTGGTCGACGAGTAAAGCAGGTTCAGTGACAGGGAAAGACAGAGGGAACGACGAGTGAGAGGACATGTTGCACTGATGTATTATATATACAGGGTGAGAAGAAAATAGATACGACTGTACACTTTGCAATCCGATCGTAGGTGGCGGTGCTTACCTATTTTCTGGTATTACTGATCGTGTTGTCGTGTATTATTATTATTGTTCAATAATGTTATAGACACGATCTAGTACTCTACACTCTACTGCCTTTTTAACACCTCAAAAATTGATTTTACCATCTTTTTTTTGTTGGTTTTTTATTTTTATTTAACGACTCGCGATTTAAAATCACATAAAAGACACTACGTGAATCGTTAAACGTTAAGTGTACGCTTATATATTACCATAATTCTCCACAAAGTTAACAACAACGTCCCTTCCTTTAATGACACTCTTACGCGTATTCCTATTAAAATATATGCTAATTATTGTTACCCGTGAGAAATTGTTTGACACTTAGGGATTTTGTCACAAGCTAAAGTTGAGTTTAATTCAGTGTAACAAATAATATTTAAACGTCCTTATGGAAAGTTTCATAATGCAAATATGTTAGGTACTAATTCAAAATTACTAAATTTATAATTTTACAATATATAACCTAAAAAAAAGTAATTTACAGTAAGTACCTACTACTGCAGTAATTAAATCTTAAATATTATAAAAAAATTTAAATAATCGGTAGAAAAAAAAATGATATATTTAAAATTAAAATAATGTGAAAATGTTACAGCTATATAAAATTGAAGCTATTATTTGAAATAATTAAAATGTATGTGAGGATTAAGCTAAATAACAAATTCATAATATTAATATTTTAATATTCCTATATAATAGTTAGCACATTGATCAATAATTTTCATAATTGTAAAATAACCTGTTCATTTGTATTGCCCATAGTTCTATTAATGATAAAATTAATTGTACGTTGTATTTGATTTGAATTTGACTTTGGGCTTAACCATAAGAGATAATCAAATTTAAGGGATTATAGATTAGTTATATCCATACATTGAATACAATATATTTTTCACGTTACTCAAACTAAAATTGTAATTAATTATATTCAAACACATTAGACATCATACAATATACAGTTTGATGGATTGTTTATTGCAATAGATCTTTTTTAATAACTAAAGTTCATGTTTAATATTGATTATTGTTAACTATAATCGTATTGAAATGCTCATGTGTATCTCTGACTGTCATAATTATATGTAAACTTTTAACTTAACTCTACACTCGATTATAGTTTAAATTATGCACCAGAAAAAAAAACCATTATATTTTATGGTACCATGCAGCTTTACTCCAATAAATGTTAACTAATAAATATAAACTATCATCTGGTGTATAATTTGAATTTATATATTAAGATTTTACTTGAATACTGAGTGGAATACGTGATAAATATTTTTGAAAAGCTACAATTGTACTACTTACGTAAACATGATAATATTCGTTATAACAGAATCCAGTAGTTCCTATTGAATTTTTAAATAGACAAAAATGATAATTATCTTCCTAAATGTGACCAAATACATTTGATATTTAATTTCTAAATCAACTACGAAAGATGCATAATACAACATTTGTTTAAGAATAACTAACGACGTTTTTAAATTTAATATATTGTTTAACAGGATATACGTTTAGATTTCTGCTTTTTAAAAGAATCATCTCTAACCAGTCAAACCTATTATATTATACGTCTTGTACATTACATTAATTAATACATAACATATATTTAAAATTTTTGTTTCAAATTTGATTTTTTTGTAGTTAAGACAACTGAGATCATTAGCCCTTAGGTTATTTTTAGTATATTTTTATTATGGGAGAGGTTACACATGTATATGTGGTGTATATGTCACTAAAATCCCGGGTGGTCACCCACGAGGGAGCAAGCGACACCGTCCGATGCTTGACCTCAGAACACGTTAGTGACTGATGCCAACCACGAAAGTTTATCAATATTATTAGAATGGTTTTTTTATATCACTAGGTTGTCATGTATATCAATTATAATATAAAATAACTTAATGATTATTGGTTTGACCTACTGCTATTTTAATAGGTAGTCATAATATTCATACTATCAAATCTATACTATAATATGTGACAGTGATAATATGCTCACATTTATTTGGTTAGCATTAAGGTAACATTAAATCTAATTTGTTTATTAAACGTTGTCTTAAAATAAAATGTATTAAGTACAAACAACGAAATTTATTAAAAGACGAAAAACTGACAGCCAAAAAAAAAAAATGAAAGAAAGAACTTTAACAACGAAATCGGCATGTACAGTGTGTTTAAATTTGGTTATAGATTTAATCAAAGATTTTTTTAATGGTAGTCGAGGAACCCGTTCGGAAAATTCAACATCATGTTTTTAAAATTAGTCTATAACTAAAATTGTATGGTTAAGACAGACAAGAAATTTTTATAGCAATATATAAGACTTTATTTTATTTTTAAGTGTTTGAAATGTCTACGAATTTAAAATCTAATAAAAATAATTAAAAATAATAATGTACTTTCAGAAATAATATATGGATTATTATCATAGATGTTTATTGATACCCCAAGTTAGAGGGTATCCACACTGGTGGGCCTCTCTCCTCAAGCCATTCTATGTCATATACCTCACATTAGCTTTCAAATTTACTGATTGTATTGTATATAAATATTACAGATTGTAAATAGTCTATTTTATCTAATAAAAAAAAGAAGTTATTTTATGGTACATAATAATTAAAAAATTAATCATAATATTATAATTAATTTTCTTTCAAATAAAATATTTTTATTTTCCCGAACTTTAAAAAATTTGTTCGTGTTTATTGCTGATTGATGGCTGATATCAGACTAAACACTGTTTATGATATTATATGCATATCGCTTGCATATTAACGTTGCATACCGTTTTGAAATTTTAAAGTATTTTTTATGTTTATTAAATATACTTTAACAATAAATTATTTTTTTATTGATATACATTAAATGGTTAACTTTATATTATATTAATATATTACATCAGTGGTGTTACTGAACAAGTCTAAAACCGTAGACAGTGTAATTATGTGGCAATGTCGATGAGTTATTACTGCGGGTGTTGTATTATGCGACATCGTAAATCATCTCTTAAATTTATAGCCTCATTTTTGATTAAACTTAGGCCTCTGTAACTATACCCAACGTGAATTGCTTTATTTCATCTTAGTGACAAACATCAACAACCAGATTAACTTTGTTTACGTATTTATATTGCTTTGTTCAAAAATAAAATCAGTCTCTTGTGATTATATAAGAACCAAATATTAATCTAATTTAATATGTACTTATGTCTTATATCACTCTCGTCTCTCCAGTTTTTAACATAAACCATAGACAGTTGACATTGCAATATTATAAGAATATTCTATTTTATTTTTATTATTGTTCAAAAGTAAATGCATAATTTTTTACTTACGATTGATTAAAATAGCATAATATTTGATTACGTAGCTGTATTGTACATTCATTCGTTCATTGTGGTATGGAGTACAATTTTAGTATATCAGTATATAAGGCACAAATGTGTTTTAATGGAGAATGAAAGAGCTATATCCCTCCTCCCCGATCATTCTTTGAATATATTTTTTAAGTAGTTATTAAATATTAAGGATTTTATGTTTTTATAATTACTAAAAATGTAAAACTTTTTACGAAATTGTATTTAAAAAATGTATAAGTAAACATTTATTATTTATTACACACCTGCCAAACAGACCTAACTAGCATATTTATTTATGCAGGACCTAGTCATATCTATAAAAAAAATATTATTGTGGTAAAAAACTATGAATCAAATGGATACTTAATGACCATATTTTACTTAAAATAATATATAAATAGTTATATATATAGTTATAAACTGCGGAATTCTTATTAACGAAAATCCAAGCCTTTATTAATGATAAATAAGATGGATAAATTGTATGGGTATTCCATAAATTATTAATATTAGTAACGTTTCTATTTTGTATTTTAAACTATACTTACAGGCTAATGGATATATTATTTATAATTTAATAATTATATTTACGACTTTTTATACGACTTTTTTCAAGTGATTATAAGAAGAATTATCACCATTTTACCATCTCTTTTTTTTTTTTAAATTGTTCATTGAAGTGCAAGCTTTAAATTTTTGTCTGAAATAAAGTTTCGTAACTAAAATATATTATGACTCAAAACTGACATGATATAAAACTTGAAACAATGTCATTGAATTATTCTTTAAAACTATCATCATTATAAAATAATATAATTATTATAAAAACAATTGTTCTCATTTACTCACTTATTATTTTCATTCAGTTTTACTAATTATAATATACCATTGCATATTTTAATCAATACATAATTTGTCACAACTGCAATTTTGAATAACGCATATCTATGTACTTTTAATCATCATTTGTAATATTCAATTTTAATTAATTACAATATATTGGTATGAGTTAATATTGTTATTGATATAGTATAACAGGACTTTATATTAAATAAATCATACACAATACCAATACTTTAATAGTAATTCCGAGTGGATAAAACTATGAGTTGTACAGTTACTTTTTTTAAGTATATTTTTGAGCAATTATAATACTTGGCACAAATTTAATAGTTGAAAACATGAATTCGATTGTTTAACAATTGCATTTATGGATAATACTTATCAAAATTTTCTTTTGCGAAATCACATTAAGTTTGAAATATAGTGACGTGTATAAACAACTATATTAAGACATTTTAATTATAGCCTTTTTTATTAACTAAGTCAGTGGTTCTCAAAGTATGGTACACGAAAGGCCACAAGGTGATAAATAAATAAATTTAAAATAATTTTAATTATAAAGATATTATTCTATACAATATACGACGCACATTATTATTACTATCACGAATCACGGAAAATACATTAATATACCATATCTCGCCGACACTCACTCACCCTTAAGTAGAATGTAGATAGTTGCAATAAAATAATAATCATATTTCAGTAATTTACTGTCTTATTTTTATTTAAAAAAAATTAAAATCTTTAATCTATTAAATACTGTTATATGGATCGTAAGTCTCGCCCAGTATCTTTAATCACATGCGAAAATAGGTAGTTATTTGATAACGAATTTACTTGCTTGATAACAAACAACTTTACTGTCTCCATTTTTTTTTTCATCTGAGCTTTGTTTTGTTTTTGTACAAACCACTTTTTTTTTGTCAGGCACCTACTTGAAAAAATGTTTAATATTATTTTCTACAAATTACAAACAGAATAATAATATCTTAAAATAATTGAATTTTAACAACCGAGAACCAAACGTCGTTGTTTTGGATTGCATTGGTCATTAATTTTATGGTTCAATTTATTATATTACTCGCCATTAATAAAAGACGCAGCACTTGGGAAAATGACATAGGTAACTATTCTACATGTGCATGTTACTTATAATATTATAAATGTAATTTATAGTATGCCATATTTAAATTATGTCTTCATTTATTTTATCCGATTTAAATATTATTTCAATCTTGGTGTATTTAATAATTAATACTAAAGTACATTATAAAACATATAATTTAATTTAATTTTTTTTTTCTTTTACACATAGGTACTTTATTTGATAACTAATAGTTATTATGATAAAATAGTTTTATTAATAAAAGCACTTTAAAATAGGTAGTAATAAAAAATACGTATATTATTTATAATTTTCTAAAAAAATAAAACAAAAATGTTTCAAATGTTTTACGGTTGATTTATAATTTAAGACTTTTTTGAGGTATAAACGGAGTTTTACTCAATAATACATCATAGTTCATACAAACAATTTTATTATTTTATGTTATATTTTAGCATTGATATATAGTATTAAAATGTATTTAGTATTATATTGTCTGGGCCTCCACACGAACATGTTCAGTGGGCCCCATTATCTTCTTGAAGAATAAATAAAAATAAATAAATAAATAAAATATATAGTATAGACTATATTTTAGACATGTAGGTAGGTATTCAATTGACGCCTACATTATAAGTTTTTAGAACCATTAAAAGCTTTGTTTCTATTGCGAATTCACAATTTTATAAAGTGGTAAATTTACAATAGTCTTCTGTTTAAGATATTAAGGAGTAAATTATCTCTATGTACAACACTAAAATAGACGTACAAATATTTTTTTCCCAATATAATAATAATTGAGTAAGTCAAATTCATTAAATCACAGAAGGTGCCATTATATTATATACACCACAAATATAATAATTTGATGTTAAATTGTATGTCATTAAAATTATCCCCAGAGGAAGACAGTAAGCTATTAAGCTTTTCATCCTCAAAAATAATGCCGTTAATGTTGGCCGAGTTTGGTTTAAATGCGATCGTTATGATTTATAGCATATTTATCGGATTTGGTACAGCTCGAATAAAAAATGAAACATTTCGAGAACGATCGATCAGACATTACGTTTTAAACAATCACAATAATATATTAATATGCGGTTGCAAAATAATGGGTCTTTAAAAATTCATTCTAAAAATAAAGGTTTATATAAATAGAGTGAACGACAATATGTATATTTAAAAAAGGTACGATTGTTATCGAACAATAATAATATTATCATTGATATAAACAATAATTTATGAACAATCATAAAATGGATATGTTTTTTAAAATAGTATAAATAATATTGCAGTATAATGTAATGGTTGGTAAATTAAATTCGAGTTCAGGTCAATTAAGTATCGTGGCTTTCAACAGATATAATATTATGCTTACGTCCGTGTAATGTTTAAATTTATTTAACATTAAAATTCTCATCATTTTTATTTTGAATAGTTCATGAATTCCAATACAGACAAAATATGCAAACATAACAGATATTGCTTTTACATTAAATATAGGTTATAGTTTTATAACCACACCTTGTATTATATAGTGAATGATAGTGTAATGTTAATAATAAATAATATTATAATATTATAATATAATTGTAATGTTAGATTAATGATCCTTCATAAAATATATATTAAAACCAAGTCATTATTTTTTATGATAATTATTTTTAAAAAAAAATCATAATCTTTTCGTTCTTTTGTTTATCAATATTAATTTAAAGAAAAAAGATTACATAATATTGTCATCATTCTTAGATCTTATGAAAGACAACTAATATAATATTTTGGATTTAATAAATTGTACGTTTTCTTTATGTATCTACACGTTACACTAATAGTTAGATAAAAACGTGCTTCAACGATTAATTGAGTCGTAATCAGTTATTCAGTTAGTTGTACAAAGACCACCTTATTTTTTTTTACGAAATCGTATATTTTCTTTTGAAATCTTTTATGGAATATCGATTATTTGTTAAAAGCAATTTTTTTTATTAATATTAAATAATATCATCAACAATTTTATTGTTAAACAATTCATACTTTTTTAGATATTATTTAAGTTAAAAAAAAATGTTAAATGTATTATAATTCTTTCAATATAAAAAAATTACTTTATTTTGAATTAAATTGTATTTATCTTTGAAATCTTGATAGTTTTTAGTCATCATGTTTTTATTCCAAAGATTGTACTTTTTAAAATGTTCCATTAAATTATTTAACAGTGAATAATAATTAGTTGATATCTTAACCTTTAAATAGTTAATAAATGATGTAAAAATGTCTACCCATTATTATACAACATGTATATTCATAATGTTTACCCAATCCTCGCTATTCTGTATAAAAGGTATTGAGTTTACCTCGAATGTATTAAATTTGAATTCAATGAAACACCATTGCATATGAAAAATGATTCAGAGCAAAGATTGTTTGATAGACTAAATTTCTGAAGATATTTTATTACATATTATTTATGTTGTGGCAGGTAATACGGTAAGTTGAAATAAATTTTTCCAAAAACAACATGCATATAATATTTTAATCAAGTACCTTATTATTATATAACTGGCTCTCATAAACAACATTAAAGATAACACCAAAGTACCTCAGAACGTTGTGATTCGTTACGTGGTATAAATAGGCAATTTATAGCATACAAAATCTAATTATTTTTAAAAGTGCATCATGAATAATTAATAATATATTAATGTACGAATATAAACTTTTAAGGTTCTTACGAGATAAATCTTCAGAATTATAACAAAATTACATCCAACAATGTTTTTTCAAAAACTGAATTTGAAATGTCATAAAATAAATGCTGCAAATGTATTATGTAAGTTTGAGTTTTAAATGTTTCTGTCAGAAAAACTTATAAAATCCTTGTACCTATACAAGGAAAAGCATTTTTTTTTTAAATTAGAATATTTTATATATTTTAAACTACAAATTAATATCATATTTTCATGATTCTTAAACATTTTACCAAAATTATGAACTCAAACGCATATAAAAAAAAAATTGTGTTGTGGTTAAAATTGCTGTAAAAACACTTATGCGGGTTCTTGTAATCAATTTTCAAACTTCTTAGTCATCACAACAACTTTTATCAACATTAATATAAATACTGAAAAAAAAAATCTACAATTTAATATACATATAAAATATAAATCGATAAAAATGAGCTTAGAAGTTGTAAAATTAAAAAAAATGTAATATGTCATTTATTATGGAAAATTATTATTTGATCAATGGTGGAATGTTTCATGTTTCTACTATAAATATTTTTTGAACTATATCAATCAGAATACAAATTGGTACTTGTATACATTTAAATATCTAATGTTGCCAAAACTTGAACGTCAATTATTACTTTAATCCATGTATCTAGTTTTTGCAAATGGAAAATGAATGATTATATTGTTCATTGCAAATGCAGAAGGTGATATCAGATACTAAGTTAAATAATTATATCATCGTTAAACCTATACATGTATCGCAATAATTCAGAATGTATAACTTGAGTAACAATTTATATTTTATCATATTAATACCATATGAAATTAAAAAAAAAGATGAAATTAATTTTTTTAAATTCTAGATATTCCTTTATAGAACAATAATAACAGCACGTATAAATATTGTTACTATGAAGATTTATAGACTATTACAAGACTTTACATACTATACACATAAGCCGCAGGGTGAGTATAAATAATAGATAATATTATGTTATATAAAGATAAAGTAAAAAGCAATTTTAAACGCTCTTCTTAAATAATAAATATAATATTATAATTTTAAAACTCGAGTTATAACTTGAATGAGGTTATTTCAACTCCAATGTATTTTTGGTTACTTAAACTTTCCCTTTCAACAAGCAAAGAAATTTATAAGCATTAATTTTGACGCAGACTTTCATCATAGTTTTTATTTTCATAAATGATCATCTCGTAGTTAAAAGCCTAATCCAAACAATGATTAAAAGTTCCTCAAGTGTTCACTAAAGCAAAAAAACACGCAAACTGAATAAATTAATGTTGTTTTTCACAAACATGCATTGTCAATATGTCAACTTACAATCATTATTGCACTTAAATCATCAATATATATGTAGCTGGGGGATATATTTATTTTACATTGTTGTTTATTATTTATGGATATAAAACAATACATTTACTTGTGAGTTGTATACGATTCATTAAATGTGTAACCTAATCTTGTTAATTCGTAATTTAAATTAATCATCATAATTGTTTAAGATTTTAAACAAATACATGCATTTAGTACCTACGTCCTACATATGATGAACTAGGTAATTCATAGATTTTATTTAATTATTTGAACTTACAACATACTACATTATCACATAATATTTACATAATATTTTAATATATTATACCTGTAACATAGTCTTACATCTAAAATTAGAAGAATTTCACATACTAATCTCATGAGTATATATAGTATCTTGTCAATTAAAAAAAAAAAACATAAAAAAAATACTCAAACAATATTATTGTGTTAGGTACATATGAGTTTATATTATTATTATCAGATTTTAATCATTTTAATAGTATCAATCTATATTTTAAATCACAGTTTATAAATGAACAAACAATAAATAATATTAAAAAATAAACCTAATAAAATATGAATAAGTCACATCACAGTGTACAATTTAGGAAACACAAAGCTTCTGAATTCTTACTTATTTTACTTACAATCAATAACCAATATTATTAAGATATCACTGTTTACCAATTCTTTAAAGCAATTTTAAATTAAAGCCAATAATAGAATAAAAAATATACGACAATTTTAGTTTTTTGTAGGCTATTATGACGTTAGGTGTATATATTATTAATCTGAAAGTTCAATATCATATAGATAAATTATTTTTAAAATTGTCATATTTTTTAAGAAATATATATTTGATAAAGATAGGTAGTGAAATATTGAATTTATAGTTTAAAAAAATTAAATCTAATAATCTTAAAAATATTCCAAAACAAAGTTATTTTAATATGATAATAATGGTATTTTTTTCACTATAATTTCTGGTATCTTATCTCTGAGGAATAATGCTAAAATTTATCATATTGAAAATAAGAAAACTGACATGGGAAAAATGGTAATTTAATTTGCCAAGTGCTGTATTATGGTAAAACTCTTTACGGGAGTTTATTAGGCACTGTGGTATTGTATACCCAAAGTGCTTAAGGTACACACATACGACAAGTTTAGAAAATCGATTCACACCATGATATCCTCATGGGACCCACAAAATGTGCACACCAAACGGCTACACCAGCCTTTGTGTAATCCTCCGAAAACATTTCTAACAATGTCTCAAAGGTAATATGCAAGCGCGGTGTTACAACATTTTACGGATTCATTAGGAAAGATTTTGTTCCAGGCAAATATAGAACAACGAGAAATACAATGAAGAAAAAAATGGTATATTTAATTTTTTTGTTTAATGTATCTTACTTAAATATTATATTATTTTTAATACGTTGATATTAATATAGTTACGTTTCATAAAAAAAATGTTCATACTTTTAAGAATATACTTCATGACACTTCAGTAGATGTTAAAATATTGAATGTACCTATACGTTATATTATATATTTTATATATCGTTTTACACTTTTTACGTGCATCCATTATTTGTTTGACTAAAAAGTGTAAGCCGCATACTTAGTTATATAGGTCATATTAAAATGTATTGTGAGAAAAAAAAATAATCGAAGACTTGACATAACGGGTTATATCAATCATAAAACAAAAGTTTGGGAAACAAAGATCCATTAATTCGTTTATCTGTATAGCTTTATAGATAACGTTAATTAATGAATCTTGAATAAAAAAAATTGAGAGTCACGTTTTGACTGTCAAAAAACTATATAATTATTATTATATTTAAAACCAAAACAGTTTTTGTAAATACTATAAAATAAAAACAGTTTTATACAGGAAAAACAAATTTGAACAAAAAATATAAGCAATATAAACCATGGTTCACTGCTTTGGGTAATCCAAACATTTTTTTATTTTATTTTTCAAAGTGAAATTTAACAATTTGAATTATAAGGTGGACAAACATATGAGGAATCTTGTTTTACAATTTTCAAATCTTAGATTTAAAAAGAAAAATTTTTATAAATTTCCAACACAAAATAATTTGCACATTTTCGTGATTTTTTCATGATTTTTACGTGTTTTGTCAATATTTGAACTTTTAATGCTTATAAAAAAAAACATGATGATTATGTATTTTCAATATTTTTCAAATGTTATTTTAACAATATATTAGGAAAGTTGTATTAAATTTTCAAGCTTTTTTACCCAACAAATAAAATTTTATTGTCATTCATAAAAAAAAGAAACTACTGGGAATATGGGATTTTAACTTCCCCAATTCACCAACAATATTCACTTTCCCATCGAACAATTTATTGAAAGTGAAAATCGAAGCATTATTTCGACTATTTATCGTCTACACAGACCGAAAAAAAAATAAAACACACATCATTGTAAAATCATTACATTCATCGCTCAGCTCAGAATCTAAAATGTCATGTAAATAACTACCCTGCCATTGTATATTAAGCACAAACAAGATCCGATTTTTTACCAGAAACATCCATAGGAGTTGATGATTGGAGCATTTTTTTTACTCTAAAAAATGCCTTTAGACACAAAAATAAAATGTTTAAAATTATACTTTATTATAAAATCAATACGTTCATCGCTTTGCTCCGGATCTAATAGTAAAAAATATATATCTTGTAAAGAATTGAAACCAATGAAAAAAAAAAAGTTTTTGCATTTGAATCAAACGAGTGCAGATGCAAATGAGTTCCACTTTCAAAATAATCAGATTGTATTCGGCAAAGCTACCACGTGAGACTGTCGTGTATTATTATTGTGTTCGGCCACGTCGACATGTCGTTTAACTGTACACAACTGTTATACGCATATCGTATTATCATATGGTTTTGATTTTTTAATTAGTATCGATTCGGCCTCGGCGGCTGTAATTTTAAAGAGTCGGTTCGAGGTGTGTATCAGTGCAGAAACGCGTGTACGACTATACTCTAACGAGTTCGCCTACAACTCCCAATCACACCTCACCCATCGGAGTATTTGGCAACGGGTTTTCTTAATCCCTGGATTTTAATCAATATTAACCGTGTACTGCAGCGTGTAAGGCGTTGGGTGTTTAGCGTACGTGTTTTGCGTCGTAAGAGAGTTTTTAAGACAGCTCCACTACAACAGCAGCGATTCGAGCGGGCGGTGGAAAATTCGGTGTGTACTAGTTGCGGTCATAATCAAAAATTACATACTAGTTGCGGTCACCCCTCAAAAAGGTTACATACTAGTTGCGGTCACCCAACAAAAAGGTTACATACTAGTATAGTTACATATTATTACTCAAATAATAATAACTAAGTATACTAAATAATATAATATAATATAGTTTATATAATAATTAAATATGAAATTAATATCAAACATCAAATCAACATTTTCCTTCCCATTTATATCGAAAAGATAACAGACTTAGGACTGTCTACACTATTATTTATTGTGTATGTATGGTTAAAAATGTTGATACTTATGTTTAAACTTGTGTCAAAGTATAATATAATATAATATGTATAATAATGTCAAATAATTATTATTATATAAATTGTGTAAATTTTAAAATTTTGTTGGTATAAATTTAAAGGAAATCGACTTTAGAAATTCAAGCCGATTTATTTCGCCTTCTTCATAATACTGTATTTGTTGCGCTAAAAAATGCTCTTTTTCTATTGACTTTTTATTAACACGACTGTTTTTTGTACAATTCATTTTTAAATATCCATTCGTTTGAATTTCATTTAAAGCGTCAATAAATATAAAAATATTAGGGTGAGAGTGGTAAAACATGCTATTGAGCTTTGAATGAAAGCTTTCGCATGCATTGGTTGTTCGTGTTATGGAAGAATTGGAGTATAATAAAGCTATGACCGCAACTAAGATATTACCTAAATTGGCGTGACCGCAACTGTTATATCCGTTTATCTCAAAAATCGTCATGACCGCAACTAGTATGCAGCCGGAAAATTCGTTCCTTTATTATGCCCTTTGGTCTCGCCAAACACACACACACGTACTTGATTTACAAGCTCTGTGATGGTCCGTTCGCATTGCCCCCCCCCCCACATTAAATCTTAAAATATTATTAATAATAATACTACTATACTTACCAAAATCCATATTATAGTTCTAACGGAGCCTACACAGTAAATTTCTTTTAATCGTGAATTTATAAATCGATATCGCTGCACATGATTTTCCGGTCGATCGGCATAATATAATATTGATGCGTATGTTATTAGTGTATTCATAGAATAGTATGCATTCGTTGTACGATGACACCCAAATAATAGAAACGAAGAATAACTATAGACTTAACCATTCCAAATATCATAGCCAATCATGTCTGAATATCTAGATTGAAATCATTTCAACAATCAGTGGCGGCTATGCTATACTCAAGGTGTATCCGTCGATACACCTTATAATTGGGTGGGTGGGTGGTAAAATATTGGTTAGGCACTAAATTGTATACCATTGTATACCAGAGTTGGTGGGTGGGTAACTAAATTCAAAATTTGATACACCTTTATTTTGTTTGATAGCCGCCACTGTCAACAATGATAATATTATTCATGTCCGAATAATCGAGTGCTAGCTTAAAATGCTCATATCCATTGTGTGAACAAATAATCGTATTAGTTCTGGGAAAATCACTTATTAAATTTAATTAATTATGTAGATCGAAAATGTAAATAATGACGTAAAATATATATTATTACTTTTTCGAACGATAAATCAATCTCCATTAATGATTTCAGATTAGTATGAATAAAATGTTTAAGATATTAATAGGTTTAGAATCTTTAATTTTTCTACAATAGTATCAAAATATAAAATTAAACGTACGTGGAAATTTAATAAGTTATGACAAATCATTACCAATATGAACACTAACTTATAGTCACCATTCATCAACCACCTCAAATTAAACAAAAATCAGATCCGTTAAAAAAAAATATCCAATACGTAAGTTATTGGCAGTTGTGATATTAAAAAATCTTTTTGGCTGTAAAATCTATAAATTAGGACAAAACCGTCCACTAAAAAAAAAATTATTTATGTCAGCGTTCATAATTCATTCTGGCAATATTGTAATATTAACGCAGTCGGTCCTACGTGGTGGATTCGATAGTGGATGACAGAGGAGGAAACACTATATTGATTGATACATAAATTAAACACTATTTTTGCTGAATTATGCACATACATTTTAACATATCATACCAATACATTAATGCTGGAAAGAGTAAAATCGATTATAATACTCTACACAGTATAGAAAGTATGGGTCACATCTGAATAATAAGTCACTTATTTTATTTTGACCACTTCATTATTCGGTGAATCGAATGACGGGAAACAACCAACTGAATGTCAGGCAGGTGTGGTTCGGTGATTACCAAATCATGGTGACTCCTCCATGATGTTGACCCATTATAGGTAAGGACAATTGAAGTACCGAGTCGGTATCAGATGCTATGAACTGCAGGTGGTTGAGGAATATAAATACAGTAGAAATCGGTTATAACGAGTTTCAAGGGCCAACTAGTTTTTCTCGTTATAACCGGTAACTCGTTATATGCGGTTAGAACGAACATTCGTTGAAACCGATTAAAAGCGGAAATACAAAAATAAAACCGACTTTTTTTATTTTAGACAAAAAATTTTTATTTACATACATTATTTATACATTTATTATTGAATTTATTATTTAACTTGAATTGATTTAATTTTTATTTAATTTCTTAAAATAATCTTTGATCGAACTTCGACGCGACATGGTGGAACGTCTACACACAACTGACGCTATTTGTAATTTTATTAACTTTAAAACACCAGAATTTGTAAGAATAATGTTTATTATTAATAAGTAATCCATATCTACACAACTAAAGATAATATGTCAATGATTAATCGACCTAAATACGAAAATAGTTCGTATCTTGCAGGTACTTGTTCGTAGTAACCGGAAGGTCGTTAGTCAAGTTAGCTTTATTTTACTCGTTATAGCCGATAACTCGTAATAACCATACTCGTTGTAAACGTATATTTTAACATACAATCATATGCGCTCGTGCCGGGACCTAACGTTTTGCTTGTTGTAAGCAGTATCTCGTTCTAAGCGATGCTCGTTATAGTGATTTCTACTGTATATAATATACAAAGCTGGGCAAGTTAACTATTTTTTTTTAACTAGTTAAGTTAATATGGAAAAATGTAAGTTAAGTGTAAAGTTAAAAGTTAACTTTATTTGGTTTAACTTGTAAAAGTTACAAGTTAATTAGAAAATAAAAGTAACTTAAATTAGTTAAAAAAAAGTTACTTTTTTTTAAATAAAATTAATAATTAAACCTAGGTACCTAACTTTTTTAAAGCTAACAAATTACATAATAATATTCAATAAATCAATAAATGTCTTACAATTTAAAAAAAAAAATGTTTGTTATAAAATTAGTTACTGTAGGTACTTAATTTGTATATTATACTTTAATCAATGATGAAATCCAATAAAATAATAAAATAATTGTTATATATTTGTAATAGTAAATGGTCCACAACTATACTAAATATTATAATAATCAAATTCTTAATTCATTAATATTTATTAGAATACTAAACTGATGGGCCAAGTAATTCTATGAATGAATAAAAATATAATAATAAGTAATAATATAAATAATGATTAGGTATAGGTTAGGTTATATGTATGGGATAGGTACTGAGTAAATTGTTATATTTTTCTTTTATTAATGATGCGGTTACCCCTATAACATTTCTGTCTATAATATAGTTATATATTATTTTCTGTGAATATATAATATAATATTTTACTATTATTATAAATTATTATTTACTAAAATATATTTAATATTTCAGGTTTTTTTTTTTATATAATTAATTTTACAAAATTTAATTAATTTTAAATATGTGGTTTGGGAAAAAATTAACTTAACGAGCCAATAAAATTAATTAACTCGTTAAGTTACTGAATAACACCGGGAAAAATGTAACTAGAATTATTACTTCTAAAAAAAAGTAACTCGTTAATTAACTAAAAGTAACCTTGCCTTGATAATATATCAGTCGATAGTAGATGGTTGATGATGAACGAATAAAATACAAAACCATATAAATATCGTGTGGGCAAAGACATTTGTAACAAGTCTTGAATTGAAATAACTGATAAAATGCGAAATTTTATTTTATTTTAAGTTTGTTTATTGCTCAAAGTTATTATATCGCTTGAAAATAAAAAAATGTTTGATTTACATTTCGAAATCACAGCATAAATCATCGCATTCAAAAAACAATTCTAAGCAAAACTATGTAAACACCGCATTTGTTGACAATTCTTCAAAACCGACCCTACTCGCATTTCTTTAAAAAATGCCTGACGGTCGTAGGTAGTTATTCTTTAGGATAAACCAACGTTAACAAAGAAAAATGACCTTTTCAAAATGCCATCACTCAGATTCGCGTGAAACTTTTTGTGTGCATTTTCTGTTTGAATACTTGTGTACACTGAAAATCGATCTATTTTCCAAATTATTTTTACAATATGTAAGGACTGAATTTCATAAATCTTATATTATGTATTTTATATTCTTGAAGAAGTATTACTCATATTATAAAGGTAATATATTATATTTCCCAGTATCCATTACTACTTAGCTATTTAACCATAGAGTATAACGCACTCGTGAGATAATTCAACTCTTCGTCTTAAACAAAACTGTTCTCGAGACTTTTACTTAACTAGCCAAAATAAAATAAAATATAATATAATATACTTCAATTAACTATGTTACTAATAACACAGAACTCCTTCAACTCTATCTTAGATAAAACCAAACAAACGAAATTTTTATTTTTTAGGTGAACAAAATTAGTATTTGTTATTTCTAGTCAATAACGTTTGATTCCCTCCCATTAATTCTGTTCACCAACTGAAATCATGAATACGTGTAGTAGGTACTTATGTGATTGAAATAACTGAATATTATAACACCAATTTTCACAAAAGAGGATTGATCGCTTCGACCAACACATCCTGTTTTAAAAAAGATATATTAAATTAATATCTACTCCACTGAAGTTTCCTGTTCAGACTATCCAATCATAGATTTAGCAATCCTAAGTACATATATACATATCACATATATTATATAATTAAGTAGTATGTATAAAACATATAATTTAAAATATTCATTTTTATAACACAGGTTGGTACCTTATTCGACGAACTAACTACCAACACTTGTGATACATTTTTAAATATAAATTACTTATATAATATATTATTGTATTAAATTTAAGCTCGATAACTGGAGCGTAATATAATATTCATGACGAATGATAATATCTACACCCTTACTCGGTGGTGACTATAATACCTAATTAATATTGATAACGATAATATACGTCGAATACGCATTATTTCAGTTGTATAGAATTTATTTTAGGACCGAACGGGACTAATGATTAAATTACCACTCGAATTCGGCTAATGTGTACCGTAGACCATAACGACCACATCAAAAAGTGATTCGGAGGAAAAGTTTGTTTTTTCAATGGATTCCGTATGGTGCCGCGTATTATACACACCATGTCATATACATTCCGGTTTAACTCCCAACACGGACCTGTCAACGAGCGTGTTCAAACACACCGCACCGACCGCGTGAGCTATGCCTGCCGACCGTGGCTGGTTCCGATAGCGTTCGAGATAATGGACCACGGACACATAGAAAGGGCGTACATTTAGTTCCGACACTCTCTCGTGACGTATATATATATTATGTAATATCGGCATGTACCCTTCCCCCGCATGCAATATAATGCATATAGGCACGTCAGTATACGTGCCAGATCATTTTCCTCAAATTTTCAGCGAACGTATATTTCATATAAGCATTACGACCTCGTGTCCTACTAATGGTCGGGCATTAACATTATTATCGTAATGGTAATAATAATAATAATTTTAAATGAGGTATTCGAATCATGTGTAACCATACAGTATAGTACCTATATGGTATATTGAGAATATCGTATAAATGTCTATAATACAGATAGTCACGTAAACAGAAAAAAATTGAATTTCTTTGGTGGGGAGGGGGGGTGAATACGTGACTATAAACAGATAAATCAAATACACGATAGGATGTTTGTAATTTTTTTATACTATTCATGCAGTGGTGTCAAACTCAAATTACAAATGGGTCATATATGTATAATAAATCAAAGTGTTCTCGGGCAAGACATTGTTGTAGACCTTTTTTTTCTTATGTCTATAACATTTATAATTTATATAGATATAAAGATCTGTGAGATATCACACGGCACACAGACTGAGTCCACTATACCTACAATTAAACCCAATGGTTACAAAACAGATAATACGATTTTTGTACAAATATAATACATACATTTTTCTATAATTGTAAATATTACAAATTTTAACTATTGAGGGCCACATTGGAAGGATTGGAATGCCGCATATGTTTGAGACCACTGTGTTTAAGTATTATTACTATTAACGATAATTATTATATAACTAACCAGAACCGTTACAATATGTGTCTAGTGAATTAATAAGCAATATTTCAAGACAGTAGCATAAAGTTCCAAGCCCACATATGTTAAGAATGTTGAGAATATAAATTGGAAATGTGCGAGGAATGAGGATCTGAATTAGTTGGACATTTCCAGTAAATAATAAAAAAAAGTAAAATATAGGAGAGATATCACGAGAAGAGGTTGGCTTTTTAATTTTGTTCTAGGTGCTTTACGGAAAAACAGAACAATTAATAAGTAAGTAAATAAAGAAATAACAAAATTTGTAAATTTTACAGTTGCCCCTAAATCCTACGTTTGAAGCATGTTTGGGTAGTGAATTGTGACCTAGCCGCAGCCAGTGGTATAATATAAACTGTTTTAGAGTGACTAAATTATAACGTCATATAAATCAGGGTTGGTTGGTAATTTCGGAAAAAATTCACTTGTATAATTGTGTATAGGATAAGGGCATTTGACAGTTCGAGCTCCAATACTTTAAGCATCGGTCGTCGAAGGAGAAGGAGGTTACTACATAGGACCCAAATGTAGACACAGAAGAGGATCAAACAAAAGTGTATTGTTGGGGGAACTATCCAGAAGAATAACATCGTTTATTGCCTAAAATGCCAATATGACCATGTTAAACCCATAAAAAGTTGGTATACTATTGTAAAAAATATTTTTCAGGGATAAAATTATCAAATCACGTTATAAATAAAAAGTTTTTACTGCCATTCTGGATAACCTCCTCCCCTTTACATTGAAAAAATAAATGTTGTTAAATATATTATTGCAGTGCGTGTAGATTACAAAAATTACACATCTTAAGCTATATATTTATAAAAAAAAAGACGGTCTAGTGATTGTATATTCCAACGGTCAGTTCACCGCAAACTACGGATCGAAGTATATATAATATAGTGTATGGTATTCATACTGACAGTCTTCGTTCACACGCGATTTTTCACGATTCGCGAAGCCTTTACGTAGTAGGTACCTTTATTATACGTTGTCTCTACGATATTATATTTTCTGCGTCCGTCTGAAAAATAAGCAGTATATTATTATTCTAATATTTTTATCACCAACTACCTATGCGGCACATGACAATTAATATTCGTGTTCATTCGTAGTACAAAAATCAACCGACCATGATTCAATGCCACCCGACACCGAAGTCCATATCGCCATTACGGTAAAAAGTCAGTCCGGGCCATTGGCGTCATTGACAAGTGATTTGAAAAATCAGTTCCGTCGTGTCGATTCAAGTCGTACAGATGATATTAAAATATCGTAGGCGGGATGGCAATCTATTTATTCTTACTCTCCGGACCAGTACGCTCCCAGCCGACACCCTGAACAGTCCAGTTGTCACAAAGTTTTAGCTTTTAAATAAAACTCTGTACAAGTTTTCGATAAAGGCTTTTCAAACAATAATTTAATCTACTACTGACATAGACAGCAAGTATGAAGAAAGTTTTAGGTTACATTTGAGTATTCACGATGAAAACAGCAATCAAGAACATTACAGTCACGAAATATTCATTGTAAATGTATACAATTGAAAAGGAAGTAATATTTCGACTTAACCAAGCATTTAAATATCGATTTTTGTTTTCCTTACAGTTTTAAATCGTATAATTAATGGTTTTTACAATGCATACAAAGGTGTTGTACTCGTAATACGTTTTCAATTTAGATTGTTCAATTTTCACTAAATAAATAATGGATGCCTTTAAAAAGAGGAAATTCCTTGGTAAAATATCAAACCCTTAATTAGGTTCCTATATTATAAAAAATTAATAATGAAGTAACAAGAACCAGAGTTATTAATTACAAAAATAATATTAATCTAAAACAAATCGATTAAGAATAGTTGTAAAGGTTTCAAAGTAAACAAAATAATAATTTTATAGTTTAATGACAATAAATGCAAAACTAATTTGTTGTAACATGATAAATCAATAAAAATGTGGAAAATGATAAAAAAAAATTGGAAAATTAGTATTTTATAGTAGCTATTGACATATTATATTATATCAACAATGTAAACGATTTTTTTTTTATAAATTGATCACGTAGGTACCTACGCAATTTTAATATGTACTAAATTATTATATATAATATTGTGTACCTAATAGTTTACAACAATGTGATATATTATATTATAATATCAAATACCTACCTAAAAATATCACATTGTTCGTAGGTAAATATAATAATATTAAAACAAACATATTACACGTGCTACTATTTTGTATGTAGGTATTCACTATTAATTTGTATGATTTTTAATTCTTACAATATGGTTTATTGTTGGACAAACAATACTTATTAATGCATATATGCTACAATATCTATGAATTCATTAAATTTTGAATTAACATTACAAATAATTTAAATTATTTTGTCACGGACGGTGAAAATACCTTTATGGCACTACATTATTACGATATAGATACTATTTCAGAATACCACAAACATTTCATGTCCAATCTGTTTTTAGTATATTATTATTAATATTATTATAGTACCTGCATTCTCAATGTTTGTATAAATATTATGCCGATGAGAATTTTCATTAATTATTATACTTTGACAATTCAGATATTGTTACATTATAATAGATCACCTTAATGGAATTATCAAAATATATTGTATCACGCATTAGAAGAGGTATTTTTTTAGTATAGAATGGTCATAAGAATTATGGTTTTATGGCGCAAAAGTCATTAAACTAAGCTATGTTCATGTCACCTTTATTAAATGTATAAAACATCATATTATATCAACTTACTTTAATATATGAAACCAAAGTTTATCTTTGAGCATGTTTTTTGCTATAATACAAAAAGTAGTTACGTGTGTAGACACTCAGTCACGAACCTTTTCGGTGTCGCCCATACCTCATAGAAAGGAATCGAAAGTCAGAAGATGAAAGTACGCACCATTTGGTATCCTAACCCACAAATGTACACAAGCATAATAATTACTAAACAAAACTGTTTTTATCATTTTAATTTAAACTAAACTTATACACCTTAATATGAGTATATTAAGGTGTATAAGCGTATCGAATGGACATTACAAAACGTGACAATGGTATCTGTAAAGAAATATTTGTACAACGAACACAGTAATAGAAATTATTATTATTATTATTTATGGTGTTAAAAATAGAAATAGAAAATAAAAATAGAAAATTATTACTTCAAAACACACGTCACACATACATTTTCTTATGTTGTTTATTTTTATGGACCTTACCTAATTTTTTATTACTAAAGCATTTATATTAGTTTTTAAGTTAAAATAAAATCCTAAATAAAAAATAATTATTAAAACAGTTAGATATCAATTAGGATAATTCACTAATATTTGTAAGTCTTCATCATGAAAACAACAAGGACGTTAACGGTTAACATGTCAGCTTTTAGAAAATTTATTGTTTCTATAATCGTTTATAATAGGCTCGTTTAAGTGGCCATGGATAAAATACATGACATAGTTATGGGATAGCAACAAAAGAAAGAAAGGGAAAAAAAGAAGAAAGTGCGAACGTAGGATATTACCACACAAAAAAAAGGACTACCATGAAATTGGTTTTAGGACTTCAATAAAACGAAATTTGTTCATAAGATATGGTAAAATTATATTGCGTTTCATATTTGATGACATTGCATACACGTACAAGAAATGTGTAAACTATTATGATGTGTCTATTGCTCTAACTAAAATATGATATTGGTTCCTTTAGACTGGTTATTTTAATTTATTGAATATAAGATAATTTAACTATACAATAAATTTAGGTTATATAATTTAATGAATATGTAGGTGGATTTCAATAACTATAATTGTACAAATAAGTTGAATAATTCATTTTTAACAAAACAATAATAATGTTGTAATATATGTATTTGGTTCTCTAAAGGGTTGTCTGTTGGTTCTTGAAAACACAAAATTGAAATTATTATAACAAGCCGATTTTGATGATCAAAGACTTGCAATCCTGCGATAGACTTAACGCATCGGTACACTTGTTGTATGTGTATATAAAAGCACAATAAAAATAGTTGAATGAAACAGAACAGTAATTGTGAACTACTTAATATATCTGATTTATCAATAATTGATCGTTGCCGTAAACACGTTTATTTTATGTGTTAGTTAAATTTATATTTTCTTATTTGGTGTGCATCATGTTTATAGGGATAATGTGCACATTGAACCGGCAGAATTTCTCACAATAACCGATTTCCTATTTGGCTCTTAACATATATGTGTATACACGAAAACCCTTTGTCCCAAATTCACATAAATCTGTCAGTGGAAAATAATTTCAAACAAAATGCTATAAAAGTAATCGCTTGTCGTTAAATTAAGACACATTAAATAATTGTCATGGTTTTGAAAAGAAAAAATGGAGTATATTGTCAACTATGTCTAATGTAACTTCTAACTGTATAATAAAATACAATATAAGTTTTTATGTACATAAAAAAATTCAACATTTATTGTGTGACAAGTTTAGAAGGAATTGAATGGAATAGCTTTAACAAAACGTTAATAGTTTTTTTTTTTTTTTTAAAAAAACCTTGAATTAAAATAATATACATATACATGGGGGTTTTTTTTTTTAGGATTACGTAGATATTTTACTTCATAATATTAATATGAGTGAAATTTTATGTCAAACATTTTAATGTACAAATGGCAGTACAGTTTATGATATTTGTTGTTAAGAAAATTGTGTAATAATTATTTTTAATATATTCTGGTATAAGTTGGTTTTAATCTTATATCATTATAAAGTTATTGGTAAATTATGATAATAACATTATATTGTATAATATGGCAACAATTTAAAAGGAAAACAAAAAATTATAACAAACCGACTGAAAATCGACTACACCTGTCCTACATACTATGGAAATCTCAAAAAAAAAAAAAATCAAAAAAATCAAAAAAAATCTTGTCAACGGTTAATAACAATAAATTCATTATATTGTGGTAATTTTTTGTTTTAATTATAATTTTACATTTTATGGGGTTTTTTTGTTTTAATATCTTCTACTAAAGGTAATGCTCACATAAATTTGTGCTGAAAAAAAATAATGTTATATCCTCTCGTTGAGCATAGGTGTACCTACAGAATGTATAATATAAATAAAATAAAAAACAATTTTTTTTTTGTATGTAGCGTAGTATCATTTTCGTTAGCTATAATCTATAGTTATTAAAAATCTACAATTATTATTATACATTTAAGAACAGTTCCAGTTACTTTTATTAAATACAGATATGTTAAATAAACTCAAGAATTCTAGTATTTATTTTAGATTCTGAGTGGAAAGATGAATGTATTGATTTTACAATGATGTGTGTTTTTTTTAATTTTTTTCGTGTCTGTCATCACCTTTTAGGACAGTAAAAATGAATGGATTTTCTTCAACAGTATCTTTTCTGATAGGAAAGTGAATCTAGATGGTACTGTGGGGGGTCAAAAGTAAAAATTTAACAGTAGTTTTCAAAAGCGCCGTTAAAAACAAAGAAAAATTAAAGAAAAACTGGAATTTTTACGCAAAATCTGTTTTCGAGAAAATCGATTTTGGTTTTTGTTGCAACTCTTAAACAAATTACCATAATTACATGCAATTTTGACTGAATGTTTATACTAGCATTTTCTATACACCATAACATTTTCCAAATATTTTGACTTATTTTGAGCTCTTTACGGACATTTTCAGTTTCCATTTTTTTACTTTATTTTTCTATAAATATCAATGGAATTTTATTTGTTTTGTACAAAAGCTTGGAAATTTACTAGAAGGCTCCTAGTAAACTGTTTCAAAGACAGATGAAAATAATTAAAAGTCCATACTCACAATTTTTTTTTTATAAGCATTTAAAGTTCAATTATTGACAAAATACGTAAAAATGACGAAAATTTGGAAATTATTTCGAGTTAGGAATTCATAAAAAATTTTCTTTTTAAATCTAAGATTTCAAAATGTAATACAAGATTCCTTATAAGATTATCTACCTTTATCAAAAAAAAAAAAATGTCTATAAGAAAGTCAAATTAAATTTTATGAATTTGATATTTTTACGATATGGTTATTCACTCGATTTCGAATTTTGTTATTTTATTGTTATTCAAAAATGAATGACTATAGATACTTAAAATTTTCACTGAATGTTTATAATAGCATTTTCTATACACCATACAATTTTGAAAATAATTTGACTGTTATTGAGCTGTTTACGAACATTGTCAGTTTTAAATTTATTTAGTTTTTTTTTTCTATAAATATCAGTAAAATGTTATATGTTGGGTAAAAAATCGTAAAAATGTTATACAAGGCTCCTGATATATTGTTACAATAGCAGTAGAAAATTATTGAAAATACAATATAATTTTTTTTTTATGAATTTAAAGTTCGAATTTTCACAAAATTTATCAAATTTAAAATTTACCTAATAATTATTTTGTAGGTAAAATTTATAAAATGTTCAACTTTTATAGCTAATTATTATTGAAAATTTAAAACAAGATTCCACATAAATAGGTTATATATAAATTACTTTATTCACAATAATATTATCAAATATACTTTGGAATATCGTAGGCTCACTGACCGTTTTCGCTCATAATCGTTTTTCTCATACAATGATATTGAATCATTGAATTCAAATTTAACACCATCCATTACAGTGACCCACTTGTAATCTACTGTACAGCAGAGGGAATTTTTACAATTATTTTTATACAAAACACATTACATGAAAATTAAAAACGATTTAATTAGAATAATATTTTTCACTCTAAAATTATATTATAAATGCCGTGATTAACAACACAAAACATTAAAATAATACCGTAAGACACGTCGATAATCCCAACGGAATTTAATAGAATTATGTCCCATTACAATATTATCATTATAATTTCGTCAATAGCACTTTTATATACTTATAGAGTTTTTTTTTATTAACATTTACTGTATTATATACAATCTGCAATGGTACCTATTTATAAAAAGCATACTATGAGAGAAAAAATGTATAATATAATATACACAAGACTTGAAGACGTGATGTGAAAAGTCCCCCAGCAGTAACATTCAGACTTAAAGAATATAGTTTATTTTTATTGTATTGAGATTAAATATAATTTAAAATTAAAAAGACATAATGTCGTCTACTTTGATATCAAGCAGTAACTGAATATGGACAACTACTGTAAATATCAACATATTAGTACTCACAAAATATATTCATGACGATATTTAATTGTAATTCTGTTTCAACATATTTTCTTCTACACCTATAAATTATTCAGTCGTGATGTACGGCATAGAATACATGGACTTCTTGTTTTGTGTGCATTTAGTCTTGGGCCTTGGCTGTAATTTATGTACTCCAGTAACGGCTGCACCACGAGAAAACATCTTTTATTCAAAACTAGAAGACAGTTTGTTTGGTTTCTCAGAACTCCGAGGCTATGATGATCGATTTATGCATTAATTAATTTATGTATTAATGATAACACAATTAGTTAATTTAAAATTCTTTATATTTTGTTAAAATGCTTTGTTTTGTTTTTAATTAACGTGAATCCAACTGATTGCCTAATCATATAGTATCAGTTGCATCATTTCGTTTACATATTATAATACATTTAAATTGAGCTGTTAAGTTAAGTAAATGTTTGAAAATGATTTAACAGATCTATAAATTATAATATTAATGTAGACAATTTTATTTTGAAGTATAATAATATACTAGTACCTACATTTGATTGTCAATACATTATTATAAAAAAATCGTTTTCATACGAGTTTTTGAAATACTATAATTTTACTTATAATTATATAAGTTTATTAATTTTAAACATTTTCTGAAGATATAAACTTATTAATGTGTATACGATTTTAACACGGCACGATGGATAGGCAAAATGACTACATGACTGCTTTGGGAATTATAGCAAGAACCAAATATAATATTATTATTATATTATCGTTTTGACGTTAAAAAATCAATACGGAAAGTTATCATATTTTGTTTTTAATTTTATCAAAGCATAGACCATTGTTTTTTTATACTATTAACGGATAGTCGGGATTTGGGTTAGGTGACTCAACAACGGATTGTCGTCATAACGTTGTACATGCAATTTTACTCTATAATTTTGAGTAGGTATGCTGAGTGCTTGCAAGTAGCATACATTTGCGTCCAAATAGGCGTATACGATTGAACGTGGTTAGAAAGTGAGGAATCAGATACTGATCGGTCTGGTCAGGAGTTTTGTGTATTCGAAAACAATTCCGAACTCGATATACGCCATCATACCGTGACTAAAGTAAGAACCCATTTCGTTGTGTGTCGTGTGTGCAATGATCCGCCAACTTTAGGGAAGACACAATCGTTGTTGAATTCATAAATACACGCATGTGCCTTTACGTGGTCTGTATATAATTATTTTCACAGTGATTGTACCCACTGTTTTGACGACTTATTATTATGTTTTAATAAACCCGTTAAAAAACCCAACGATTATTTTTTAAATATCAATTAATGCATAATATACCCAGTTTGATGAGCAGTATATTATAATATGTGGGTATGTTTTTTAAACTGAATAATTACCAGTATGAGATAAATAAAAATTAGTCGTTGTTTTTTGAATTGTAAAATGTAGAAAATACAAATTAAAAATTGCGTTACTTGTAGCGGTGATCATTTAATCTGTATACAATAATATAATAATGGTAATTTATTATTATTAAGTATTTTCTACTTCCATATTATTATATTTATTTAGTAGCCTTAATAACTAATAACACTGAAATACATAATATTTTTGTGATGTAAATAAATAGGATCTCAAAAAATTGTTAAAAAAAACCAATGACTGTTGAATTACAAAATAAAACACAGCATTATTATTATGAAATCTATGAACATCAAATAATTATTGATCCTTATTGATAATTTTTAATTTTGAAATAAGTTTATAACAATATGATTCATTAGGTTATAAATAAAATAAAAAAACCATTGGGTAACATGTATTATATATTATGACGTGTATAATATTGCATATTATATTAATTATTGCAAGTTTTTAATCATCGATCATCTTGGGATAAAACAACTATCATAAATTAATCATGCAATTGGAGAACAATTATATGAGAAAAATTTAGCTTGAACTGTAAAAGCCACATTTTTATCGTCCAAAATTATTTTTCGCATGTATTTTCTGAGGCATTTCTATCATACTTAGGAAACTACTAACAGCGTTTACAGAATACCTGTTCAAAGTATCCACTTGATTCAATTCCCAACCAAACCCAAGGGATATATGAAACTTTTTAGGATTTTTCACTGACTAAAAAGTGTTTGCTGAAAAAAAAAAAACGTTGCAAAACCAATACGCGTCTCGCTTTCTAAGAATCGAAATCACTTCTGCCTGGAAATGTACTGACTTGGTCTACATTTTATTTTCAATACTTATATAATGTATTTATTTATTTTTTATAATGTATCTATATACATTATACACTAGAAAAAATGTGATTCTACGTTGGTCAGGAAATTGAAACTTAACTTAAACTTAAACTTAACTTATCTTGATGTGACATAAATGCATAATGGTTCTTAAAAATAAACACAAATAATATTATGTAGATTTTGAAATTATTTCCGTATTATTATTTCCAGTGATGTATCAATCATGTACATAATAAATAACTAATAATTTATGTATCATTTATATCAGCACCATAATTTTCTTCTAATTGCGTGTTAAATTAAAAGTTATGAAAGCTGATAATCGGACACCACATCACTTGATATCCATGCACTATTTGTTTAGATCTTTAATCTTATACAAGTTCATGAATGTAATGATGAGTAATGAGTATGTAAGTCTAAGATGAGACTTCCTTCAATTATTCGTCTTATGACCGACGCGAAAACAAGTCTAACGCCACTTGTTAGTTTTTTTTTAGTCAATTTTTCGTAATCACGTACTGCAGGCTTATTATTGTTATCAAGACCATGGAAGACTAAATCACACACACATAAAAATAGTAACATCCAAAAGCAGCAACGTTTGATACAAATTTGTAATTCAAATGTATTATCAGTCCAGGTACCAATAGCGATAAAATGTGGAAAAATCCCATAAACACATATTCGTTCCTTTTTTTTGATAATTTGTCTTCTTCCTAATCGTTTTCACGTATAATAATCAAATATAATTAGTATATAATACATACAAAAAATACAAATTAACCTAAAGTTTAGGTCCCACTGATTCGAGGTGAAATATAGGTCATGGATCAGTCATCCCCTAACTGGTAACCTGGAGGTTTCAAAATAACTGACTTCATTAAATCTTAGTATGGGCACTACAGATACCTATGATTAAGTGTAGAGTGATCCCACGGATAATGATTTTATCGGCAATGGTTGGGATATTTATAACAACGGCTCCGTTGGCATATCGCCCAGATCGACACTTGAACGGATAAGCGCAACCAGACGACCGGAACACCCTAATGGACCGGTGTCTCCGTGTTCAGTTTTATCGTCAGCTTACGTCCAAAATTAGCAATAGTTCACCGTTTGATAATATTATTAACAGTTGCTGATGTGTGACGAGGGTATAGTATGGCTTTGACCTTGTGTCCGCTTCAAGTGCTTTTTATAATGTCCGGAAGTGAACTAAAGTCTGTGGACTATAAATGTGACTGAATTCCGCATAAAACGATGCGCATTGAGATGATAAAAAAAAAAAAAAAAAACACTGGATGAACTAGAACAGAATCATTATTAATAAGTTTCAAATATTACAAATTGTATACATATAAAACTGAAAATAAATAAGAATACTTAAAATATTTAAAAGTTGACCTATACTTCTGAATAAATTCAATACATTAATAATTATTATTTTCTATACAGTTGAAATTAGTTACCTACTAGTATTTTATTTTACGAATTATAATTTTCATTAATTGTATCATATGTTTACGAAAAACTTATATTATAAAATATAACAAGACACATAAGTATTTGTATCCCATATAAATATTAAACTACCTACCTAGTATGTAGTATTATACAAACGTACAATATTCATTGTACACTTTTAATAATACGAATATAATATGTATGAAGCCTGCACATATTTTACGATGATTCACGAAACAATTCAAATAGGTATTATAATATTATAAATAAATCATATGTTGTAAATATTCTAGAAATGGAATAGTTATTTAAATGAAGGTAAAATATTTATTTATTTTTATAACATGGTCTTGTATTGTTATTGTTATGAATATGTACTAGGTATTATAGTACCTTATATCGAGATGCATCACAACAACTTCTAGCTATTGAAATAAAGGATACATAAATGTATCAACCTTTTGACTCTCATATTCTGCTTTGAACTTCTCAAGAGAAATCACAACTAAAACAAGAATCACCTAAGGGAATTTCTAAGTATAGTGCTGTTAAAGTCTTACTTCATTCCTTTATTAACAAAACTATTTTAGATATCATTCAGGAAGATCAATTCATGCCACAAACAATTTGTCTTTGCAGGAAATATAATATGTATATGTACTTATAAATATATTTGTTTATTATTTACTCAATTATTATTCATGTTAATATTTTTGTTTAATAAACTTAAATCGATGAAATATGTGTATAATTTATTATACTCATAAAACGATATACACGTGTCATAGAAGACCTAGATGAATATATTTTTATTCACAGAAAATAATATGTAATAAAACGGTTAATTAATTTGGATATATCATACCAATATAGTTGGAAAAAAAATGTAAAGATAAATAAACTACTATATACATAACATTAATTACATATTTTTGCTGTTCTCGGAGCATTTGAAAGTTATTGGGAATTTCAAATGTTGACCTCCCCAAGCACCAACTAGATTCACTTTCACATCGAACAAGATACTGAAGTTGAAAATTTTGAAACTAATTATCGTATACATAGACACACAAAAAAAATTTTAATTTATACAAAAATTAAAATTAAAAAACACATGATTGTAAAATAAATGCATTCTAAAATAGTTGTGCTATATAGTTACATTGTTATATATGTATAGTATGTCAGTATTTAAAAATTTTAATTTAAAAGTTTACAAAATGTCAGTTTCAAACCATCAATTTATTTAAAAAAAATGCATATATTCTTAATTGCATTTAAAATCAAATTATATACAATTATTTAATATCAATAGCATTAAGTTAATAAACAAAACTTCTAGAATTTATTATTTATAAAATTTCAAAAAAAAAAACAGAAATAAGTAGATAAAATAAATTGCAAAAATACATTTTAATATTTTAATTAATTTAAATTTTAAAAAGTTTTCATTTTATACAAACATACAATTTAATATATTAGAATTTTTTACTTAAATATAAATACTGCTATGATATGAAACTTAAGTAAAAACTATAAAAGTGAGATGGTGGCACAATATTAAAAAAAAAATAAACTGTAGGTAATGTATTTTAGATTCACTCAGAATTATTTAAAACACAAATACCTGTGGAATGTAATTCTCATAAAAAATGCACTTATCGAAATAATGTGTCATATAAATATTTGAATACATTTGTTAGAAGAAGCCTCGTAATATTTTTTTTTTTCAATTTTTATAAATAAAAATATTTAAAACTTAAAAGATCATAACTCATAAATATTTTTATTTGAAAACCTAATTTCAACAAAAATTATTATGTAGACATTTAACGGTATTAGTTTCATATTATTTTCAATACCTAATTCTTAAAAAATAAACATTATGACTATTAAAGTCATTATGCCATTACGAGCAACAATAATTTCATAGAACAATTAAGTGGGGGTCACGTTGTTTGTAAATGTTAATATAAAAAAATATTGTTTTTGTTAATAATATTATGTTAATTTTAAATAATTACTTTTCTTCTTAAACAATAAATTAGTTACTAACATAATGTATGATCAAACAATTCGGATACAAGAAATGTATTTATTTTATGTACCTAAGCGTATTATAAAATGTAAAACTTAACTAACTAAATATGAGACTAGGTCCTTCACATAATTCGTATTATATATTATTATAATGCTATCTAAAATACGTATTAAATAACAACCCATCGATAATTTATTTAGTTTGTTAAAGTTAGTCGTGTGTATACAGTATGCATACTAATTCTGATTAGGGTCAAACAAGGCGCAGTGTTAATGGGTAGACTGTAGATGAATGACCTTGTAATGTATTTTCTCAATACGAGGTAATTTAACGAAAACAACTGAAAAACAAACAATCAAAACAACAGGCATAGGATAATGTAATTTTGTTCGTGTTAATGTTGTTTACATAACCCTTTAAACTAAATTTAAACTAACGTTTTTATTTTAAATGGAAAATATTTTGCCGAAAAAAAACGTGTTAATGGTTGAAAGCAGATGGACATTATTTCTGTATGGGAAAACAATTAACGAATACAGTGTTCTGTGGGGTGTGAAAAAAGGAAATAAATTGGGTTTAAATATGAAAGTAAAATAGCCACCTCACCGATAAACCAAATGGTAATTAATTTCAACAACCTAATGTAATTTAGGCTATAAAATATAAAATAATATAAAATCAATCATAATATATGTGGTGGCGGTTGTAACTTAAAATATGAAGTTTATAACTTGAATTATGTTTTATTTGTAACATAACATAAAAAAACGTTAATACATTTTTAGTTTGAAATCATTCACATGTTATGAATTACAGACAAGTATTCCATTATTCGTAGAAAAAACATTTGATATTTTAAGTATTTTACAGTAAAACTAGAAAATTATAGCAGAAATAAGAATTGTTAAAAACTAATAAATGTATATTTTGAAATCTAAAAGTATAAATAACAAAATTTACTTTTACTTGTAAAATAAAACATTTTTGGTTTAGCATTATTAAACAATACTCATTTACATGGACATTGTATGTTTTAAAAATTAAATTCTTTTTTTTTCAAATCTATACAAATTTATATAATAGTGGTTATTAAAACAAAAATCATTGTTATTTTTTTTTTAATTTTTATTGAACATGAATATACAGAGATACTTCATTGAAATTATATTTTAATAAACCGAAATATTATTATGTGGAAAAAAAATTAAAAGTAACTTAGATATTATATTATTGGAGTATAAGTTGTACCTAATACGTAACTTAATATTTGATTCAATTTCATGGGAATATGATATGATATTATTATTATATAAACGAGAAATAGATAAAAATGAATTTTTTATTTAAATGAAAATATTGTAATGATAAATGACAAAAAGGAAAATCTACTCAAAATTCAATTAGGTATTCATACAAGTAACGACCATGTTTATTGATGTAATAATCAACGGCAGGAAAAAAACATTCAAACATTTTTGTTTTGTCAAGTTAATAGAAAAAAATACAAATTATTTTAAGATATTTGCATTTGACAAAACAAAAAATTGTGTAATATTTTGTACATCCAAAATTACACTGTTTGCTATCACATACAATTTCAGTACTCTCCTATTATATTATACTTTTGACACCCTCTGCTGGTTATTATTTTTTTTTTCATTCCGTTCATCGATGTTATCTCTTGATTATTTTTCCACACACGTACGTGAGGGCTTATTGTAGTAAGTCCACATACACGTGATACACGGCACAGTTCAGTATAATAATATGTTATTGTACTACATAATGTTATCGTGAAAATTCACACGGAGTCTTTGAGTATAGATCAAAACCGTAGTATTGTATTTGTATATGAAGTATTAATATACAGGTATTTTAGGTAGATGGGGTATTATATTTTTGGTCATTTTTGAATTATCCGTAATATACGCAGACAAGGAATAACCATAATATAGTATCGCAAATACATATAGCTTTTAACACGTAAAATGTCTAAAAATGCTTATACCAGATTCTGATGGCGTATACTTATTATGTACACGATATATTATAAAGCACAAACGTGAGAATAAAAAATGTGGAAGCATATATATTAGAAGATTTAGGTGAGGCATTTCTACTAGATGGTTAAAGATATGACGCGTGTGTGGGAGAATGAAGACGGAGGTGGAGCTCGGAAAAAGTAGAAAAAGCCTAGAATCCCCCCCTCCTTTCCTCACTGTGACAAATGCGATACCGGTTGACGACCGGCCGGTGGAGTAGTGAGGCACTGGTGCCAGGTGTGCTGCTAGTGGTAACGCTTTTCCGTTAAGGGGTGTACACGGAGAGGAGGGCGGAGATTGTAAGAAAAATGAGCGCAGGTTTTAAGCCACCCAGGAGAGATGTTGGTAATAAATAATAATAACTGAAATTTCGACCCAATGATATTCAACTTGTTTGGTTTCTACCTGTAGTTGTGGTGACGATGGCGGGGTGCAGGCATAAGTCGAGAGAAAAAACATGACCGAGGATTCATTGCGGACGAAAATAAAAAAAAATGTAATTTTTCAATACTCCCGACGTCGAATCTCAAACCATTTTTTTTTTACAAACTGCTAAAATATATATTCCGAATAACAGAGGAATTTTTTTTTTTTTGATAATATCAAGATACCACTCTGAAAGTGATTTCTACGCACGGACGGACTCGTTTAGTCGAACATAATATTATATAGAACAGTTGTTTGGGAAGTCCTTCCATTACCCACATCCATTGACACGAATGAGTACAAGTAAAAGACGATTCAATACTGCCCCGCTGCTCGTGCGACGTTTATTTAAAAATATTGATTTTCTTATTCATCTATTGGACACAGAAATTCGATGAATAAATCAATCTATTATGTGTGCCAATAATTATTAGCCATAGGTATAATAATAGCGGGTATCATATTTATAACATATTGTTAAACGAGTACCTATGTCATCAGAATAGTATTAGTAATTTCGTTCTAGATTTAACACAATGTTACATAATTTATTTAAAAAGACGCACATACTACATGTCCATACATATTTTTCTCAAACTAATTACTAGGTATAATATATTTTTATCGACGATTCATTAGTTTATTTATTAATTTTATAAAAAATATTCAAACAATAATAAAATAACTTAATTTATTTTTTTGATTATAGCTTCTATATAACACTTTAGTTTTAAAGATATATAATAACGTTACAAATTTCATAAAATTAGTTTAATCTTAAGTTGTAATATCTACTAAATACTTTATACACCTTAACATATAACTAATAATATAACAGAGTTTATATACATTAAAATAAATATTAACTACATAATATAATATTTTACAAAAATTGTAACTTTTATTAATTAGAAATTATACATTTTTATGAGGTGAAATATAGTTTTGAAACTAAAGTGCATTTTTTTGGGGGATTCATCATCAAAATAAATGTTAATATGATTAACGTTATATATTATTATATTTATATTCTATTTTTTCATAAATGTGAACAAGGAAATGAAATAATTATTTTTTGAAACCTCATAAAATATTATCTATACATCAAACATGCTATCAATCATTGCATTCATTATTTTAATATACATGAAGCAGAAATAACTAGTTTTTAGAATTCATAAAAAAAACATAACTTAAATATACTTAATTATACTTTTTGTCATTGGAAATTAATATTAGCTAATACTAGGATTTATAATCACTGGTTATAAACATATATGTTAACCTACCTATAGGTACCTATAATACTAGGGAATGTAGCTTACCTACTCAATCACCAAAACACTAAAATTTCTTAGAAGGTATAACTTTCGATAAAACTAATTTATGAAAATGTATTATATAAATAACAACTTGGGTCATATACACTATACAGTATTCTTAATTATTCCTAAATTTGATTTTTACTACGTACAATATTTTCTTATATTACGTTACGTATATTTACAATATTTATTAACCTCTACATACCTACTTTACCACATTGCGCTACAGAAACATCCTTACCGTGATACTTGTCTAATTTATTATTTTATAATTTTGAATAATGTTAATCATGAACTAATAGAATACACAAGTTAGTTAATTTATTTCACATGATTCAAGGTTTATATATGAGTAATTACCTATAGTAATTTAATTTGTATTTGAGAATAAGTTACACCATGTACACCATCATTTTGTAGCTTTTTACCGTATGATTTTTGTGAATTAACATTACATAAAATACTATCCAAAGTAAACATTAATACCATAGTTATACGTTCATATCATAAGGTATTGGTAAAAAAAAAATTAGATGCATTTAAAAAAAAATATTGAACTCATGTTTAATGTAATTTTAATAATATATATATTTTTAGTATTATTTGAAATTAAGGCTTTGACAACTGAGGTCATTAGCCTGTTAATATGGGGGAGGGTAATGTTGGTTTGAACACGTGTGTGTTAATTATATTTATTTTCCTTCTGTATAATAGTTAAAACCACTTTACATTTTTAAATGACTACCTGATGGTATATTAATTGAAATTGAAATTATCAAGGAGGATATTAATTAAATTTACATGTTGATATCTATTAATCTAAATATTTTGGTTTAATGGTCCATTAATACTGAAAAATTAAAGAAAAGTAGTTTACAAATGTACAAACAATTTATATACATACTTATTTTCATTTTTTTAGGCTAAATATTAAATTATTGAAATTATTAAATCGTAAGTTAGGTAAGTAAGTTTATGAGTAAGTTTATTAGTTTTATGCAAGTAAGTTACATCAATATTTTAAGAAAATTTGTCTTTTTAAAAATTAAATGATAACATTTTAATTTATGATTTATGATTTTATTTTGATATATTCAAATGTTAAGTCGATACTACTTTCTATAAAAAAAAAAAAACTATAGGATGGGGGAGGGGGCTGTAAAAAAACAATAATAATATGATGTGGTTAAAACTAAAAGTGTATAACAAGTAAAGTAAAAATTAAGTTAAAAAGCAAACCTTAATCATAATTCATAAAGAACATTAAATTAAAATATATTTAAGTTCGTACCTACCTATTAATATGGTGTTATTTGTATGGTATAAAATTTTGTATCCATATTGGTGATAATATTTTAATTTCTCAGTCAGTTTTAGTAATTATTTTAGATTTAGAAATGTATATATTATAATATATATAAATTTAATTTTTATAAACTGAAGAAATTATAATTATAAAATGTAATATAATATATAATATATTATAGTCTATAGGTATATATTTTATACACCTAATATATAATAAATACTCAGTATCATAGTCATGTTAAGAACCATTTTGCAAACCAGCCAAGTATTATTTTTTTTAAATTTCTGTTATTACTTATCAGTTCTCCCATTACATAAACAATTTAAAAAAAAATAAATAGGAATTGAGTTAATTTAAATTTGTAGTTTTATCCATTGAAAAATTAACCTAATTTTCTCTACACTTTTTATAATAAGTATTTTTTAAATATTATATACCTACTATTAGTGTAGGTACTCTCATAGACGAAGTCCACGAAATATAGATATTTACTGTTTTTGTATACCAGTGAATTTATCTACATATTATGGAAGTTGATTCTTTAACTACTAAAAACTTAACTATAAAAAATTAGATTCGTAGTTAAGTATAAGGAAATAAATACATAATACATAATAATAATAATATGATGTTGCATTATCAATCGAAGTCTGAAATCTCATAGTTCTATATATATTTTTTTTTCAATTTTTAATTAATTCCTTTTGATAACCACAGCCTATACTTTATTAATACGAACGACGTGTTACAATAATTATATGACGTGAGTAAAGTAGTGGCGTAACCATGCATTATACGCCTTTATAATTACTGCTGTTATTGGGCTATAGACACGCCTATTATTGTGAACTCGGTGTGTTATTTTATACGACAGCTGATGTTTTGGGATAATAATAACGAATAACGTGTGTGTATATATGTATATATAGTATGTTATACTGAATTTATAGTTTCTCTAGGGTTCGCCTACGCCATACAATGTTCTCGCAACTGTCAGTGTTTCACACGATCCCGTCCACGGCATTTTTTCCACCGTATTCACGTTACCGATTCTTTGGATGGAAGTTTTCGTGAAAATTCGTAGATTATCCCTTATCCCATATCTGTTTACCGCAACGTGAAGATGGTGTTGGAATAAAAAAAAGAAAAATACAAGTTGTGCAGCGATCCTTGCATGGGCGGTCGCCGGGCGAGCGTTTTGTGTCCAAGACGAAATTTCGTCTTTAACGATACTTCCCGGCCAGCGCTTTATTTAGAGTGCTTCACGACATGTAAATAATTAACAACACGGCGTGACGTACGAACATGTGTACCTACTTACTAACATACATGTGTATTACGTGTATATGTGTATTAATGTGCTCATCCTGTAACTTGTAAGTCCGCTCGTCCGAAGACCCTCTCTTAGACGGTTTTTTACGGTTTGCATAACCGATTGAACTATTCAGAGCAAAATTTCTCGTGAACAAACGAATTTCGTCGGAGTTTATCTCAACCACAGCTGGTGTAGTATAAGATCGTATAACTCCATGGCAATGAAGTTTATGGGTGCCGTAAGACCAAATTGTACACGATTCGCTAAAATACATAATAATATTATTGATATCGTCGTATTATATGGGACTCAACGTTCTTGTGTAACACTCACTGCAGAGTCACAGGGTTATTAATTTTTAATCACATATTTTATAATATATGCGTAATATTAAAGTACTCCATGCCACATATAGTAATTATTTTGTTCATCATATTCGAAATTTCGAACTAGTTAATTAACCATGTAATTGCGTTTTCTCTTACTTTCGAACAAAAACAGAGAACTTTTGGCACCTCAGAGGCACATAATTTCATATGCACACACACACGGCCCTTACAAAGTTCTATTCTAATCGGTATGTCAAATATATTATAATAAATAATGAAAATAGCTTAACATTTTACTCATCGCTCCGATAACCGTACATTATTATTCTGTGTTAATTAAGATGAAAACAGGAATGCTATAATACTGTTATGAAATAAAGACTTAAAATCCTTTAAAATATATAGGTATTTATTGTTAAAAGTGGCCTTTTTGGCTTCTCTGTATTTTACAACGCTACGGCACACTGGTGAAATTCCACCATTTCCCCTCAACATTTTTGATAATACTCGTGTATAAGAATTTATAACTTAAGTCATTACTACTATTTAATTGTTGTTTGTTCTGAAAATTTAGAAATAAATAAATACGTTCACACAATATTTTTTGGTTTTGACTTTTGGGTGCATTCTGATTTGTAAAACAGTAATAAATAACAATTTTTTCTAGTTAGTACTATAATAAAACCTTATCTGTATTTTGTGACATTGTTTTTATGTATTTTACATCCTGTATAACTTATGTTAAAACAAAAATTATCACATATTCAATTGTGAATAACGAAATATAAAATAAGATAAATATTTCCTCTAAAAAAATGAAGATAAAATGTATATCGTTCTATTTAAAATAAAAAAATAGTAATTCTGCATCCACGAGTCATAAACGATGAAATACGGAAACATGTTTTGACAGCACGGTTTAGCCACTATTACGTCATATGAACCGAATCGTTATGAAATTATATTTTATACTTTACATCGACTTAAAAAATGAACTGTTATTATTTCTATAAAAGTTTAAACAGATAATAAAAACATAGCACTGACAATTTCGAACACTATACTACATCAATAATATAATGTGAATATTCCATTTTATTTCTAGTTAAAAACTATAACGCTTATTGTATAATAAATAAATAAAGTTTATAACTAAAACTAATTAAATTATCTCGTATGTATGTACACTGAAAATCATTAACTATCGACACTTATTAATTTATGCGTAATACCTACCTGTATTAGTTTAGCTCTATTGTAATTTACGAATCATTCAAAAAATTGTTTAATCTTTAATAAGGTCAGAAGTAAACAATACAGAATACAATTTATTATTGTTGGTAAGCTTCATTTGCTTATGATAATAGCTTTGAAAAACATCCATATGTACTTACTTATTGCAGCCGTGTTTCCTGAAATAATAATAAAAATCGTTAAAAACAATACAATAACAGTTATTATTATTATTATAATCAATATGAATCATAAAATGCGAGAGCAATATCAAAATCATGTATATTTACAATGTATTATTTATAATTTCATACGTGGAATAATATTTTAGTATTTAGTCAAAAACCTGTTAAAAATAAATTATAGCAAGTGATGAGTTACAAGTTATTTACTAATATATGACGGTCAGGGTGCAATGGTAGGTGTAAATAACATAATCGAATCAATTTTCTTTAATCAGTAGTGGTTCAAATTCCTCAACTCTTGCTATGAGAAAAATTAAAGACATTCCTTTCTTTAAATATTAAGAACTATTTCTAAACGATCAATAACCCATCCCCGAAGTGAACCACACACAATTTACATAATATAATTACACCGGAAAAATCATTGAAGTTTTTTTTTATATAGAACATTTTTTTTATCATATTTTAATTTAAAATGTGTCATTAGAAAACCGTGAAAGTTTACGACAGCCCAAAACACCTCTATTTATCATTTGGGTTGTTTTAGTTTACACAGACAGTGTGTCCTACCAGACTATATACTTTTATTAAGGTTATCACATTTTGTATTGTTTATATTATATGGGTATATATATAGTTGCCGTCTAATATTAACAATAAACAATAAATTCCATCCGAAGCTACGGTTGTACACAGTGTTCTGTCAACATTCGTCTTCCGATTCATATATACACATTCGTTTTTTTTTCATCCACAATCAGCTAGTATATAAATATAATATTGTATACAACAATTCCGCGACCGAAAATTTATTACGGGAAATTATTATATACGTTACATTATCATAAACACGTATTAAGTACTTGTCATCATAATATATGTGTATTTTAAGTACGTCGTTCATAACGAATTTCTCATCCTATTACATATAATTTTGAATATGTTAATGTTTATGCGTCAACACTAAACTAACCCTTTACATTAAAAATGAAAATATAATACTATTTATATATTTGTTTTATTTATCTAAAATAAACTTCGCTGCATAAGCCATTAGTTAATAATGTTGTTCAAAACTAGATTTTTTTCTTTTACATTTTATTGTATTGCCTATATAATTTCGTTTTCTAAGGAACATAAAATGCTTTGGTTGTTTTCAGGTTTGGGTCACCTAATACAGCATTTAAGGTGTTGGGTGTTATGGATTTACCGAGCTCCTCTTTATTGTACTCACGACACATTATTGTCAGTAGGTGTTGACCGTTAGTGTTACTCGGTAGGTTTCACATATAGGTGGATCTTATTTTTATATTAGATAACTATGTGCTAATTCAGGTGTATCAGTCTTAGTCTCTTTAATACGGTTTTTTCTTTTTTTTTTTTAAATTCAATAACCGTACAATATTATTGTAAGGTTGACGGTATTGAAATAGGATACCAGTATTTCGGTAGTAGTACAGACTACAGGTGTACTGAAAAAAAAAAACGTCATCCGCGTCAACAAATAAAGTGTAGTACGGTATATCTACTTCGGTATTGAACTGTACTTCGATATTACGGTATACTTTCAAGCGGTGTTTGAGCAATAACTGCTGTATACCTAAGTAAGACCGCGTTACCGAAAAACCCGTCATTCCTATGTATGTTACTGTAATGAATATGTTTATGTAGTTTTAACTGTCTTTGATATTTCATGCGTAAGTGTTTTCTATGATAATATTCATTTTCTTCTATTGAAAACAAAAATCAAATAGTTATTATATTTTTATTTCTAAACTATTCTTTAGTCATAAAAAACGTAATATAAATCGCCACTCTTTAAATAAAACGTGTGTGCGCTGTACGGCCCATATAATCCTCCATCGAAAATATTGATATAAATAAAAGTAATTTATAGGCAAAGTATTAATGTGAACAGTGTTGAGCCGAGATGAATGTAATTTTATCTAGATAAAGATAAAGATAAATTTTAATTGGGGATGGAGTGGGCCGAGTGGTCTAAGGCGTCAGTTGCGACGCAGTCGGCGCCGGTTCGATTCCTTGGTCACGGGAGGCATTTTTCTTCGGGCAAATCACGGTTTCCGGAGAAAAAGTGCCACCATCCCCCATCAGGACATGGCAGATATCTATGGGCACCTAATCAAAAATTCTGCCAAACACTCAAGTGTAAAAACTTACCATTCCAAACCCTACCCCACCAACACATACAACCCTACAAACAGCTAATGGCCATAGAAGCCGGGCTTAAGGATCAAAAAAAAAAAAAAAATTATAATAATGTTATCTAGATAAAGATGAGGATAACTAAATTATTTATTTATCTAAATGATAATGATGAAAAAAAATTATTTTATCTAGATAAATTATCGGATAAATTTTTTTATATTGGTTTCTGGAACTATCCCTAATCTCGTAGCAATATAGAATAACTATAAATATAATATAAATAACTATAATATAAATGTCTATAGTTATTAGTAAATACTACCTACTTAATTGTCTACCTGTAATAAATAAAAGCGTTTAATAAATTAAATTATCTGGATAAATTCATCTAGATAACGGTGATTTTTATCTTGGACAACTGTGTAAATTAATATTCTCTTTTTATCTAGATAAGATAAAAGATAAAACAATATTAATCTAGATAAACTCAACACTGCCTGTGAATTTCAACAAAAGTGTACTAATATATTATAAATACAGACCACTAAAAAACTAAATAACTAAATAATATGACGTAATAAATGTACATGGGGGAGGGGGGGATACAATTTGTCCTGCAAACTAAACAATAATATCATATCCAAAGTAAAATACCTAGGCTTAATTTTTGACATATAATTAAATACATTTCTAGGACTATATAGGTACCTAAAGAACTTATTTAATAAATCTTGTGTGTACAACCATTTTATTTGTAACTGATACAAGTGAATAGTAGGATGTTAAAGTATCGGTTAAAAATAAAATTTTATTAAGTTTATCAAAAGTCATTATAAATACTTAAGACGAGTATTATAGCCTTTTGATTTATCAACAAATAAAATCATTTAAATCATATAACATTGGGTGATAAATCAATTTGAATTAGCATATCACATTATTTGTCCATAAAATATTACAATTTACTGGTGCAAATCAGTTGTTTATTATTAAACATGTAGGACCATACCTGCGTGCTTAATTTAGATTGTTTGAGTATAATGTCAATATTCGTAGATACGTTAATTAAAAAAAATACTAAATTTGAACATGTACAGATAGCTTAAAATTCAATTTAATAACAGGGTAAAAAAAATGGTTTTCTCTGAAATGAACTTGTTATTCCGTTATTGATAGGGAAAAGCCGATTATTATATAGGAATATATAACTGCCGAGCATCGGAGCGAACAGAATCGTTGCATTAATATTTAAATCCTGAATTGTCAATTTGCAGTGCGAAATAACCTAGCAGCAGTTATCCAAACGGACCCAATAAATACCATCTTCCGGCGCGAACCGCCATAAAAAGGTATCTATACTTTGTCACATAACATGAATCACAACCGTTTGGTGTGTTCCTTCATCTAAATTATTATTAGATATATAAATATATATAATATGTAGTGCGATATGTAATTTTAATTCAACCCTGCAAAATAATCTGAACGTAGACAAGTTACGGGCTTATATTATATAGGTCTGAGTAGGTATAAGTACAGTTTAAATTGTGGTGCAAAATTGAACTGCAAACATTTATCATCCAGATACGCCGGACTACAGTCCGTGTAAAAACTATTGTCACCGATCGAATGGTGACTTACTACACCCTCACATCAAAACTGCGAATAACTGACACGGTTCATAACCTAGTTCCGGCATGGTAGGTTATCTCATCTAGATGCGTGTAATGGTTATCTGTGGTAATTTATCTAGATAAATAATATAATAATAAGAATATTTTTTAATACTGAAATAGTCAATAGTTTACTAGAACCGAGTAGTGATTATAAATACCAATATTATTATAGTTAAAAAAAAAATGTTTACTGAAATATTGTTAGTTTTATTTTGTTATCTTATTTTTATTTAAGTTGTATTAAAAATTAAAATTGCATATTATTTTAGTTGAGAAATTACATTAAGGATTTATTAATTAATAAATATTACCTAATTAGTAATTACTAATAAATTACATTATTTATAATATAATAACAAATTATCTATTTTTTTTATCTAGAAAAATTGATGTGTATTTTCATCTTTATCTAGATAAAAAAAAATGATGTTATATTTTATCTTATCTAGATAAATTTTGAATGAATTATCTGTTATCTTGTAAAGATGATTTTTGGTTATCTTTTCCCAACTCTTTGAATATGATATATTATATGATTTAACTATAATGAATGTCAATTTTTAATATAATTCAGAAAAAAAGTTACCCATTAATTGATGAACAAAAATAAGTTTCGGCAGATATCATAAAATTGTGTAAACGTAGATATTATTATCTTGTAACACCAAGTTTTTATAAATATAAGGATTTACAAAATAAAATGACAAAAATATGATTATAACTGCAGAGTATGTCCTAATTCTGACATTTATTGAAGGAACCACTTGTATCAATTTGTTGTTTTTTTGTAATTGTTTAGGTTCGTTCATGTTATGGTCATAATATTAGTAGGTACCTGATTGGTTTTGTTTTTTTAAGATATTATATCAATACAAAAATTTTTGGTCATTATATCTTTATAGGTGACACAAAAAAAAAAAAAAATAATATATTATACGCTTACTCAAGTATACGGCAGTACAAAATTAAAAAAAATCGTTAACTCTGTATAAATGAAATATCTAACTTTAAAAGTTAAAACTATCATAATTGTATAAAATTTCATAGTTTTTGAAATAGGGAAATTCCTTAAATGAATATATTTTTTTTTTTTTGTCTGTATATTTTATAAATATATTTTATTTTATACATAAACTCCCAGCTATTTGAAATTTTGTTTACCTACTTTATGCTGATATTATCAAACATATTATAATATCATAAGTACAATTTAATCAAATTTTTAAATATTTATGTTTCAGTTTGAATATTTATAATACCTATCGGCTATATTATGCAAAAATTATATAATATAGGTAAATTTATGAATAAATAAACATAGAATAAATCAAAATGATGATGATATTATAATACTTGGAACATAACAGAAATTGTTTTCTTGAACTTTGAATAGATAATTCAAAATTATGCATTATACAAGTAGTTGCTGCCAACAATAGGCCAAAAGAAAATATTCAAATAAAATGCACATTTTAAATTATACTTAACATATAATTTTCAACAAAAAACTTATATACCGATTAATATCCATGTTTTTTTTATTTGAAAAAAAAAATTGATTTGAAGAATTATTTCTCTTGTATAAAACCTAAAACAGATTTGGCTGTTTTTATGGTTTACACAAGTTCTAACTTATAAATATTTCATATAAATTAACTTTAAGGAATTCTTATCTAAAATAATGTACATTTTCTATAATGGTGCGTGAAAAGTAATATGGTGTAGCGTTCAATTTCAAGTTAATATTGAAAAAATAATTGTTTTTTTGTTTTTATTATTGCTTTCAACAATGTCCAAGATGACTTGCCATATAATGAATAAGAATCAATAGTATTTTATTCAAAATACCTGTATTATTTTTAAACTTTAGACCATTATTTCAGATTTTAAGTACATTTTCCAATTACCTATTAAAATACTTTTTATCGTTTAAAATGTACGAGTGGTACATAATCTCCTGAATTAAACACACAGTAAAATTAAAGAAATAATTTAATTATGGTTATGCTTATTCTATGGCTAGAACAGTGACACAACACACTTATTTGGTTTTACTGGTGCAGTAGAATATATTTTAAATCTTGAAACCATTACCTAGTTATAAAAAACTAATACAGTAGGTAGGTATAATAAAATATAACTTATGTCTTATAGTTAATTAAATTAAATATGTCAGCAGTTTACTTTAACAAAACAAAATTTAATAATATGTACGATGAACCATAGTCAAATATATAATACAAAGTAATTATGTGTCGTAGTAAAATTAAAAAGGTTTATTATAAAACAAAAAATACAATTTAGAGAACATTCTAGGAGCTTTTAGTCGATTTTTAGCAGTTTATACTTTATTTGCTAAAATATACTATTTATTTTATTTAATTCTGCCAGCTTAAGCAGAATATACAATTTCCGATCATGCTCACTTATAATCTGTACTTATTGAAGCGTCCAGGCTTTTTTTTTTTTGTTAAATAATCAAAGAAATGGTTGTATAAAAAAAGTTTTTGCTCGTCACACAATCTAAAATGTTACAACATTGTTATATTTTAATGTATTTATTTGTGCATACTTATGCATTTTAATATTATTAACTTATACACAATATCGATACAATATATTTTCATCAATAATGAATATATTTTATATTTTTATTTTGATTATCATTACTCGTTAGTTTTGAATACAACTCTGAATTGAATAAGACTCGATTATTTAATATTAAGGTTTTGCTTTTAATAGTATTATTTTTCTTTTTTCTATTGGATCAAAGTCGTTAATACCGTGGATGTAAGATTATAAAATATGCAAATAACTTTTTGTATTAATTTTTATTGGTAGTAAAATATTTCCTAACTTTACACGTTGGATATATTTTTAAACATATTTAAATTAAATATTTATAGTACAATAGTCAATAGCAGCTGTTGTCAAATTGTTTATACATGGTCCATAAAAAAAAATGTGTACTTGGTATCCCAATAATTTTAAATAATTTGTTTAATGTATGGTAAGTATTAAATAGGCATGTATGTACATAATAATATTACATACATATTTAATTTATTTTTAATTTTTTAATTTTATTTTGACGTTAATGTAAAATATTAATAAATGTAAAAATAAGAGCTAAAATATAAAATACTTTCGCAGGCTAGATAATAAATTATGGTAGGTTGAATTCGATTCACGATCCGTTATTGACCATCCTTGGTTTAAAATGACTGATTATTATTCAGTATTAAGCATTATGAAATAGAATATAAATGAATAAATTATATATATTATACCTATAAATGAACTATTTATATATTATATTTAATTTTATTAAATAATTATCAAAAAGGTGGGCAAGTGGGTGTCGCTCTGCTGTACAGTAGGTTATAAGTGGGTCATTGTATAATGGATGGTATTAAATTTGAATTCAATGATATAATATCATTGTATAAGAAAAACGATTCTGAGCGGAGACGGTATGTCCTTTTAGGTATAAGACATATTATATACATATCTATGGTATTAAAAAAAATTGACCTATAATGAATTCCAAATTAATCATATCACAATATCCATTAGGTACTTATAACGCGTTATACACCAACAACAAACCCTAATACTATCATAGATATATATAGTAGATTACTTTAGAAATTTCAAGTACCCACGAATAATATTATACAATCACAACAAAATAACTAAAATCGTAATTCTTGGTTTAAATATGAAATTTTGTCTAAATTTGAAATTAAAATGTCTGTAAAAAATAAGTGTGTTTACATATTTTTTAGATTTTTTGGTTACAGTATGAATTATTTAAGAGAATCTTTGTTTTAAATTTTCAACTCTTAGTTATAAAAACTGAACATTTTATAATTTTTTAATTCCAACGATTGATAATTTTCGAGATTTTGATAAATTTTGTCAAAATTCCAACTTTAAATGCTTATAAAAAAAAATCGTGCCTATGTATTTTTAATATTTTTCAACTAATATTGTAACAATATATCAGGAGCCTTGTATTAAATTTTTACACTTTTTGGCCCAACAGATAAAACTTTATTGATATTTATAGAAAAAAAAACTAAAAAAAATTGAAAGCTGTAAATGTCCATAAACAGCTCAAAAAGAGTCAAAATATTTTCAAAATTGTATGGTGTATAGGAAATGCTAATATAAACATTCAGTGAAATTGTCATGTATCTACAGTTATTCGTTTTTGAATTACAACAAAATAAGGAAATCGCTACATGAGAAATCGAGTGAAAATCCAATGTTGTAAAAATTTGAATTTCAAACGCTCATAAAAATTTAATTTGACTGTCCGGTAGAGATTTTTTTATTGATAAAGGTAGATAATCTTATAAGGAATCTTGTGTTTCATTTTCAAATCTTCGATTTAAAAAGAAAAATTTTTACGAATTCTTAACTCAAAATAATTTGCTAATTTTCGTGATTTTTCCATATTTTGTCAATTTTTGAACTTTAAATGCTTATAAAAAAAAATTGTGACTAAGGATTTTTAATATTTTTCATCTGCCTTTGAAACAACATATTAGGAGCCTTCTATTAAATTTTCAAGCTTTCGCAACCAACAAATAAAATTTTATTGATATTTTTAGAAAAAAAACTAAAAAAAAATGGAAAATGAAAATGTCCCTAAACAGTTCAAAATAAATCAAAATATTTTGAAAATGTTATCGTGTATAGAAAATGCAAATATAAACAACCAGTGAAAATTTCATGTATATACGTTCATTTGTTTTAGAGTTACACCAAAAACCAAATTCGATTTTTTGGAAAATCGATTTTGCGTAAAAATTCCCGTTTTTCCTTAATTTTTATGTTGTTTTTTCCCGGCGCTTGTGAAAACTACTGGGAAATGTTTACTTTTGACCCCCCAAAGTACCAACTAGATTCACTTTCCTATCAGAAAAGGTACTATTGAAGAAAATCGAAGCACTTTTACTGTCCTAAAACGTGATGACAGACACAAAAATATATATAAATAAAAATATAAATAAAAAAAAACATACATCATTGTAAAACCAATACATTCATCGCTCCGCTCAGAATCTAAAATGTTTGAAATAAATGTCTATTCAATTTCCCTGAATACTCTTATTGATTAAAGCGATGTCATTGTTTAATTGTATACACGAATTTAGAAAATTGCTCTTATTGTATCCTATATTATACTTATTAAATATACATAATATATCATAATGGATGAAATGTTTTTGGGAAAAATTAAATCAACAGCGGTAGTATACTAATAGTAAAATGTCTATGACTTACTCAATAACAAGTTGCACTCAACACCTACAACTGTACTGTAGAGTAGTTATCTGATCCCCCTTTTTTCTATCATTCATAATATAATATAATAGAATCGCATATTATACAAATTTAATTTGGTTCTCTATTCATCTTTGATAGAGATATATTCACTTGTCAAAGTAATTTTGTGATTAAAACGATTTATCATTGTTATTAATTATTATTAAATGACAAAAACATATGACTAAGTGGCCGTTCCAAGACAATTGCTAGCATTACATGTACGCACCCTTTATAAATGAAGTGAGTTGGCTTTGTTCATATTTTTTTATTGAAATTTAATAGAACCTATCATTTTATTCATAACATAATAAAAAAAAAAAAAAAAAAAAAAAAAATTAAAAAGTGGAAAATATGTCAAGGGTTCAAATTATGCGTTTAGGGAAAATATATTATAATAATTAGAGTATACCTAACATAAAAACACGTAAAATCGTTGTATAGTACAACACCAATACACCATGGTATAATAAACGTTTATCAGGCTCCGGGAAAAATGTCAAGAATGTGTGATGGCTAGATCGTGAGTGCGTGGAATATAACTTAATATTTTACATTCAACAACGAGTCGTTTATGGAATCTCTCTAAACGCTGGATAAAAATAAATGCAATTTTTTTATATTTAATATACCACTTCGTCTTTACACATTAACAATTTAAATTTTTTTCAGTATTCGTCTATAGACAACTTACTATTATAATGACAGATAATAGGATTTATTCTAAATTATCAGTTATCAGAATGAGATTACATTTTTGACTTTAGTAATTTATACATACATGAATAATAATTTTAACATGCCTTTATTTTTATGGTAAGTGAATTATCAATATTATGGATATTAATCAAGAACATAGTGATATTAGCCACCCACGAGTTTCTTTTACAGAAAAAGCATCATTACACATTAAGTAGACCTGAATTAGCAAATAGTTATGTATATTCAATCCACTATTAATATTTAAGAATTTAGTGCTTGAGCTTTGAATTTAAAAAAGTTTATTTAAAAAGTTAAGTTATTTACAAAGTGGTTTAGAACTGTGATAGCACAACATTTCAATGTTTATTTTTTATTAATACTTAGTATTACTAGTATTTTCTGTTTAATGCTTTTGTATATATTTTGAACCTTTTACCTGACTGATATATTTCTAGATAGAAAAAAAATAGATTTTAAATTAGAAGAACATTATTTTTACATGTGTGTCGTCTTCATACTCCTAAGTCCTAACGCATAACATACTGAAATATACGTTAAGTACTTCCGATTTTGTATTGCTAGGTTTCATATTAGACTATTATAGTGAATTGACCTATTACAAGTCTTAAAGTTAAGAACAATATCTGTGTTCTCTCGGTAGCAATATTTACATGTTTAAGCAAGTTATGAGCATTTTTAAATATTAATATTTTACATAACCATAACATAACCTGAAACAAAAATATCGGAACTAACAATCCATTGAGAGAACACAGATAATGTTCTTACCTTTAAGTTTTATAGTAGGTCTATTCACTATTATATTAAAGCTAACAATACAAAATTTGAACTGCTGAACGTATATTTTGGAATGTTATGCATTTTTAAGTAAGATGGAGACAATGAGGTAAGACGCTCGACGTATGCTTTGCATAAATACATTTAAAACAATTGGGAGTTTCTTAGAAACAATAGCTAATGTTCATTAAAAAAAAAATACTATAATTGTTATTCAGAATTTATATTTGAATTCGGTTTTTATGTAATCATCCCTAATTTAATAATACACTTGTTTACAACCTATTTCGAGGTCGTTAAAAAAATTGTACTACCTGGAAGCCATCATTTGGGCTTCCGTAGTTGATCACCGATGTGGCGATGTCAGTAAAAAAAAATTACGAACACATAACTGCTGTACAACAAATATCAAACTTTTCTAAATCCCATTATTTGATACCATTTTAGGATTTAACTGAAATGACGTAGTAAAAAAAGCAATACTTTTTACGATTATTTGTTTTGAAGAAAAACATCATATAAATACAACACCGCTTTCTTCAGTCAAGTTAAAATGTTTTAGTATAACATATTTAAAGATAAGTATCGTAAAAATACTTTTTAAATGGTTTTTTTTTAATTAAAAACCATAAATATTCCAATATGTATGCAACGGGCATATACCAACAAATTAATATTGTATTGAAAGTACTACCTGTGATATATATTTTTGCTTGTATAAAACCATCAAAAACTGAGTTTTATTTATCATTTATAATTATTTTTTATGCATTTTACTTAATGCTTATATTATCAGTAACATAAAATGATTTGAAAAATAAAAATGTGTTTTTATGTGGATAGCTGTGTATTTTAAAATAATTAAGAAGAATTTAATATAATAATAAATATTATATTAAATTATGACATCACTATAAATACGTGAAGAATATATATTACTTTTTATTATACATGCATAAATGGTTATAACTGACAATAATGGATTTTAAAAACTAATATCATTTTAAATCGAAATCCAAATATGCCATCGTTTTGGAAACCCCTCGATAGAAACACAATGAAATCGATTTCATACGTAAGTTTAACCGAAAGCGATTATAGCAGTTTACGTGAAAAGTACAATGGTTCTATTTATACTGATAGTTGGCGAGAAGTACGCATGTTTCTCAACCATCGTCGAGCATCATTTATGAAAATAACGTTTCAACCAATCGGTATTCAACTTTTCATCGGGCAGATTCAATAGAGGGATCCGTGCAAGGCAGAGAAAGTGATAGAAGAATGAAAACACATTTGGAAAGATAAGCGAGGTGGGTCGGTACTTTTATAAAAAGGTGTTCGTTCGGATGCCGAAGTTGAGCTGGCCGTCATCCATCATATTTTCCATCCACCCCCAAAACACACTAGCATACATACTATAGGTAGGTATATAATATTGCGCTGATACTAACAAAACCATCCACGAACATTTACATTTAATATATACCTAATAATAAATTAATAATATATTACATTAAGTACACAAATAAATGAAGACAGATTAAATACTATTTTAAATGAGTTCGAAGACAAATAATTGTTCGTTTGGATATAGGTAGTCCTGCAGGAATAAGAAGTAGGTATACGCATTTACCGGATGAATATTAAATGAAGTGCAACCTGCTACGGTAGGGTGGTGTGTATATAATGTGGTCGCGTGACCTATAGGACACGAATATTATTTTCAAGATGGTTGAATTCCGATAGCTGGGTTGGGCTCATTTAGGACAAAAACATCAGGGAGGGAAAAAACCCCAAGGGTAAGAGTGGTTTAAGCGTCTGTGCAAACGGTTAGAAGGCTTAACAAGGAGGGTCGTTTCCATTTTCAGTATTGATACACTCACCCCATGTTTCACTTGAAATGGACGCCATGAATGGATTTGAAATAACTTGGGCTTCTTATAAAAAAAGTTGAATGTATATAATAAATAGGTATATGTATAAAAGAAAAGTTTCCTCTGAAAATTACAAATTTACATAGTACTAAAAATAATTTTGTCAGTATTAAGCTAGTTGAATTTCCATAGTAGAACAAAATAATATTTTAATCAATGAGATTTTAAAAATAAGTTCTTTTATAAGACATTTTTTAGATTTTTTTGATAAAGCCTTACATTAATACAAAACATAATACAATTGATAATATTGTAGTAAAGTGGAAGTCTTGCAAAAATATAATTTTATTCCATTTTCTGAAGCCATGAAAAATAAGTTATTTAATAAAGTGATGTTATTCAATTTTAAGGCGTGCATTTGTCAATTAATGTACTTATGTATACTAAATTTCTATTTACAATTCATTAATAGATATAATATACATTATAATACAATATTTTATAAATATGAACTTGGTGTTGTAAAAATATATTTAATTTCAATAATTTTATACATGCATTTTTAAGATTCATTTGAAGTATAATACACCTACACACCTACATAAGTGTTATATATATTAGACAATTGGTTCAAAATAGTTTTGATTACGGTACATTTGTAGCATACAATTTAGTTTGAATATTCACTTAGACAATTATTATTGGTATTACGTTAATATAGTGAATAAGCTAGATAATAATTAATCTATTGTATAATGTTGTCATAAAGTGTATAATATTGTACTATATTATCATAAAGTTTTGGTCTAACTTCGTTAGTTCATAAGGTCATTTGTGGTTAAATAATTTACTGTGGACAAAGTGAACCTGGCTTAACCATATGATTTAATACATACTGCATTAAATGATCAAATATATAATATATTAATTGTCATATTATACACTCATATAATTATTTTATTATTCACATAACAAATACAATACACTTCATACTAAAATTTTTTAGGCTTGTTGGTTCATACAAAACGAAACGTATTTAGAGAAACAAGGTGGAAAGTAGATTGCATACACGAACAATATAATTGTTACCTATATTATATGAAAAGAAGTTTTATTTAAAAAAAACACAAATATTATATGCGTTTCAAGTTTTTATAATTTAATATTATTTGTATAATTTTCTATTCTTCATTTTTTTTAAATTTAGTTGAATGGGTTGAACTCAGTCATCCATAATATAGTGACAATATCATTACAAAACATAACATGTGTAACATTAAATTCTAAAAACGCAACTGACCAATAAAAAAAAGGTGCTCTGCTGTACAGTAGGTTACATGTGGGTCACTGTATAATGGATAGTATTTAATTTGAATTCAATGATATAATATCATTGTATAAGAAAAACGATTCTGAGCGGAGACGGTATGTCAGTCTAGGTATAAGACATATTATATACTTATCTATCGTATTAAAAAAAAATTACCTCAAATATGTACCTATAATAAATTCCAAATTAATCATATCACAATATCCATTAGGTACTTATAATGCATTATACGTCAACAACAAACCCTGATACTATCATAGTCCATACTCCATAGATATATAATAGTGTACTTTAGAAGTTTCAAGTACCCACGAATAATATTACACAATCACAACAAAATAACTAAAATAGTTATTCTAGGTTTTTTTTTATGTAAATTTGTCCAAAGTTGAACTTAATATGACTATAAAAATAAACTGTGCTTATGTATTTTTTAGATTTTTTGGTAACAGAATTAACTACTTACGTGGAATATTGTTTTACATTTTCAATCGTTAGATATAAAAGTTGAACATTTTATAAATTCTTAACTACAAAATAATTATTCAGTTTTAAATTTGATACATTTTGTCAAAATTCGATCTTTAAATGCTTATAAAAAAAATTGTGACAATGTATTTTTCATATTTTTCTACTGATATTGTAACAATATATCAGGAGCCTTGTATTAAATTTTTACACTTTTTGGCCCAACAGATAAAACTTTATTGATATTTATAGAATAAAAACTAAAAAAATTGGAAACTGAAAATGTCCGTAAACAGCTCAAAAATAGTCAAAATTGTATGGTGTATAGGAAATGCTAATATAAACATTCAATGAAATTTTCATGTATCTATAGTTATTCGTTTATGAATAACAACAAAATAAGGATATCGCTACATGAGAAAACGAGTGAACATCCAATGTTGTAAAAATTTGAATTTCAAACGCTCATAAAAATTTAATTTGACTGTCCGATAAAGATAGATAATCTTATAATGAATCTTGTATTACATTTTAAAACCTTAGATTTAAAAAGAAAAATTTTTACGAATTCTTAACTCAAAATAATTTGTCATTTTCATGATTTTTCCATATTTTGTCAATTTTTGAACTTTAATGCTTATAAAAAAAAACTGTGACTAAGGATTTTTAATATTTTTCAAATGCCATTGTACAAATATAGTAGGAGCCTTGTATTAAATTTTCAAGCTTTTTTTAACCAACAAATAAAATTTTATTGATATTTTTAGAAAAAAATCTAAAAAAAAAAAATGAAAAATGAAAATGTCCCTAAACAGTTCAAAATAAATCAAAACATTTCGAAAATGTTATCGTGTATAGAAAATGCAAATATAAACAATCAGTCAAAATTGCATGTACCTACGGTCATTTGTTTAAGAGTTGCACCAAAGACCAAAATCGATTTTTTCGAAAACAGATTTTAGTGTAAAAATTCCCGTAATTTTTATTTTGTTTTTCACACCGCTTTTGAAAACTACTGAAAAATTTTCATTATTGACCCCCCCAAAGTACCAACTAGATTCACTTTCCTATCAGAAAAGCTACTGTTGAAGAAAATCCAAGCATTTTAACTATCCTAAAACGTGATGACAGACACAAAAAAAAAATTTAAAAAAAAATAAATTGTAAAATCAATACATTCATCGTTCCACTCAGAATCTAAAAAACACTCTATACTAATAATCTATGCATTATAAAAACTGTATTTTACAGAATTACATAATAATATATTTTTTAATATTTTGTAACAAAAAAAAATAATAGTTTAACACCAATATATAATACATACATACGATATATTTAATTTATTTATTAAAAATGCACCCCAAGTAATGAATCAGATATAGTCGTAATATTAATGTCTAGTTAAAAATGCAAAAAAGCATTTTTTTTTTTTTTATTATAACTGATTATTATTATGTAACGATTTTTTTTTTTTTTTAAAGTGAATAATGTTTTTGTTTTGCTTTTTGCAATTCAATTAACCAACCTCAACTTGTCATGGACTCTTGACAGAGGCGTGTTTAAGGGAGGCGATGAGGGTAGTCACCCTATTATGTCTAAGATAAGATTTTATAAAGCAATTGCCAATTATGATTTAAACCACAAATCTTATAAAATGTAAAATTCCGGTAGAATTTCGTCATTGAAGAATTAAATTAAATTGGATATTTGAAATTGTTTTTCTTTTCTATTACTTATATGTATGTGTGGGTGTAATTAAATATTAATTAAACTACAAATGTCTGATTTCACCATGTCAACAAGTCCATTATTTCTTAAATTTTTATAATATTTTTATATTTATTATTATATTTTATACACACGATGACATTTTCAAAACATTTGAATTAATTGTGTAAGTTATTGCTTATTTATACCAAGAACCAATTCACACTGTTCTACGGTAAGTTGGAAATTGACTCTAAAGTTACCTAATAACAATATTATGGTGTATGATATCAAACATTATAATGTATACTAATAATAATTAACAAATTCAATAGTTTTTGCAAAAATTAATTCAACCTACCGTATTACTAATAGTAAATTAAATTAATAAAGTTATTAATATTGGATGGCAGACCGTCTTCGGTTTGAATCATTTTTTAAATACAATTATTTATCATTGCATTTCGAGTAACACATAAACATTACAGTGAATTACTCAATTTTGTACCCTCGACACCTACTTTACATCTGAGTGGTTATCTACTTTACCCCATTTTTTAAAAACATATTGTGATTTTACCACAGAACGTTGTTTCGACTGAAATCATTTTAATTATGTAAAGTAAAATATTGCATACAACTTTGTAACGTTATAATTTGTATCCTGAAAACCCACCATGCTATCCAAACGCCCGAAACACATATGCAAATGCATATTTTATAGGGCTCGAGACCCTAATTATTATTCATTACCGTTCTGAACATATACTTATCTGCAGTATCTCTCAAGTTCCGTCCTTCTCTACGGCGCAGGTCCGTACACAATTTTCGTCTGTCCTGAAAACCTTTATTAATTCACTATTTTATACCGGTTGACGATGTGCTGGCTTTTGTTTTTGTCCATTAATCTGCGGACCACAGTGGAACCAACAGCCAAAAACAACGTCTGCGATGGGCTGCACTCCCGGTTCGGTCATGAACTCGTCAACCGTATATTACACGTCTCCGCGGGAATACAACATTGTGTCGATCAATTACGTCCGTTGTTTAACTACCTACTTCTTGTTCAACCAGGTACCTGTTATTTGGTGGTGGCCCAACACCACGGTGGAAACGGATTGATCGCTGAATATTAATCGTTACCTACTCGTATATATTAAAGTACCTACGTCCGTTTGACAGCGACGCTGACGTCGAGGCACCGTGCGAATTGTACATACAAAATCTCATACCCAAAAGAAAAATCGGATTTTTAGATATTTTCCACTCTCGTGTGGATTACATTTATTACAATACATTTACTGGTCGGTGGATTAAAAGCGTTTAGGCAATAGGTAAGCAAAACGAAAGGTACACGCACCAGTCGTATATAATGGCGCTGACGATATTGTATTATATTTATATAATGGACTTTTTTTTCAATTTGGAAACCCGTATTAACGTGTATTGTTGAATAAAACTTAAAATTAAACGTGAAAACGATTATTGGGATATATCTTTTTTCGGAAAAACATTGTTCGATATTGAAATGTATGGTAATAATTTGAATCCTTTGTTGTGGTGAATTACGCTATGACGATAATAATATATTATGTAAGGGGAAATTGAATTTATTGCTCCCACGAGTAAAAAAATAAATAAATTGCATTAAAAAGATCACAGATATCCTTTTTATATGAATTGTTCATTAGAAAAAATATATACATACATATATAATATATATTATATAAATCGAAATAAAACCCGTTAAATAGTATAACATTTGTTTTTTTACAAGGGAAGGAAAATTGGAATACATTTACATGTATAATATATTTTTTCATATCACATGCAATGTGCAATATGATATCAATGATCATATACATTTTAAATTATTCACAATAAGCTATTGTGTTGTCATAAAATGTATGTATTATTATTTAATTGGTTTACATGATATTCACGAACATACATTTTTAGAAAAGTATTATTGGTAATATTATAATATTTTCATTTTTAATATTGAAATTAACACATTTCATAAATATTATATGTTTGTTATGAAAGATTGTATATTTTTGCAGGTTTCAAAAATGCATATAGGTAGTTTTAATCAGTATATTATACAAAATAAATGATGTAGAAATTTCTATTTTTAAATGTATTAAAATACATTCATTGTGCTTTGAATAACAATTTTTCAATGGATTTTCACAGCTTATTTCGACTGCTAGAGCTTACAAAATATCAACAGATTATGCCAATCATGAAATTTAAATAAAATAGAGTAGTACGGTTACTGTGTATATTAAAACTGTTCTTTATTATAGGGACTATTCTATTATTATTTTCCAGGCATAAATCACAGAAGTTTTAAAGATAAGTAAGTAAACAATTTTTTATAAGTAACACAAAAAAAATGTAATAGAATTAATTCTTTGAATTATATTTGTTAGGGATTATGGTTATTGACATCACACTAACGCTCATAAGTTTAAACATATTCAGTTTTTTATTATTGTTCAAATTCAACTTTTTTGCAGGGTTGTTAATTTACTTGTATTGCATTGTTGTTTAATAATATGAAATTACTGTGAACTTATAAAAAAAAAACAAGTTATCAAGTGGCAAGGTATTTGAAATGGACAATTATTCTGTAACTTCATATTCATACAATTCAATTATAATCTCAAATTCACTTTTGTCATAAATGGATGTGGTTTCAACTCTTAAAATAAAAATTGGCTTTGCTGTGAAATTTTAATGGGTATAATAATTATTATAAAAAAGTTTTTGTTTTTATTTGCTAAATATAAAAAAAAATGTAATAAACAAATGAAGAATACAAAATTATTAAATTATTATTCATACAAGTACTGCTGTTATAAAATTATATAATAATTGTATGCACTATTTGAAAATAAAAATTTAAATTATTACAAACAATTTTCCCCCAAAATGAATGTTTATTTTAAAAAATCCTACAAGAACTCAATTCGAGGAAATGCAATATAGATACTTTGGAGCTAATCAACAACGTTATACTTCCATAAACTATTTGTAAACGTTTGATTGAAATCTGTTAGTAAAAGTGTTGTACTTAAAAATATTATTGACATTATATTATGGCTGTTTTTTTTTTCATAAAATATATATTTTTAAACATTAAAATTAAAATGTACTCTGTACTGGCACTTATTTTGATTTAATCATCTATATGTCTTATGTAATTATGTGGAATATTATCTATTTCAATCAAAGTTTGTTTGAAACAAATTTAAAGATAAAACCTATATCGAATAATAATAAATGCATAGTTATATTACAAAATTAAGTATTGCCTAAATCAATATTCAGTAAGCCAATTACTAACTTTCTATATAATAATTAATTTTACTGCAAAATACTCTTGTTCTTTTATTTTTTTAAAGAAAATTGTTGACCTTCATAAATACACCTCTTTGAATACAAATTCACCTAAACTATAGTAAAAATTAAATGCAATATGCATATCTCTATGATGTTAAAAGCATTTTAAAGTGAACTTCAAAATTTCTGAATAATATGTTCATTGAGTGGGTAGTAAAATACTCAAAATCATCAAAATCATAGGAATAAAAAACATAAACAATTGGTAAATTTGAGTATTATAAATTACAATAGTATAGAATTATAATAGTAAATCGAACAATAGCTGGTTTTTGAAAATTTGTTTAGTACTAAAAAGTTCTAATACGAGAAGGGTCCCCAGCTCCTGAGTGTGTTGCAATTATCTTGTAATATAAAATTAAAAATAATTATTTTAAGTTCACTAACTAAAAATAGTTATAGAAAGTGATGATAAGATTGCTAAACTTCTTAATTTCATTGTACTTTACTTTAAACTTAGGTAAATTATCGAGATAAATCTACTCAAAGTTCAAAGTTCGAAGTATAAAATATTACATACAGACTTCATTTTCAATCGATTTATAAGGCTACTTGGAACGTTTGGAGAACTTTTCCAGTCCGAAAATAAAAGAGTTTTTATTTATTTATTTTTATTTGTGTCTGTCATCACATTTTGGGAAAGTAAAAATTCTTGGATTTTCTTCTTCAGTATCTTTTCTGTTAGTGAAGTAAACCTAGTTGGTACTTTGGTATCTTTTACAAAAGTAATAATATCCCAGTAGTTTTCAAAAACGCCCGGAAAACCAAAAAAAAAAAATAATGGTAAAACGAATCTTTTTATGCATTTTAATCGGTTTTTTAGATAATTGATTTTGGTTTTTGGTGTACTTAACTCTAAAACAAATGACAGTAGATATATGATACATTTAAATACATTTTCACTGAATGTTTACATTAGCATTTTTTATACACCATACAATTTTCGAAATATATTGACTTGTTTTGCCCAGTGGTTACGGACGTTTTCAGTTTCAAATTTTTTTAGTTTTTTTTTTACAAAATAATGTTAATACAATTTTATTCGTTGGATCCAAAAACGTAAAATTGTAATACAATGCTCTTTATATATTATTACAATATCAGTGAAAAAATATCAAAAATATATATCCAGACATTTTTTTTTATAAAAATTTCAAGTTCAAATTTCGACAACATTTATCAAATTTAAAATTTAAAAATGATTTTATCTTTAAACATTTATAAAAGGCTCAACTCTTATAGCTAAGGATTGAAAATTTAAATCAAGGTTTAACGTTAGTAGGTTATTCTGTAACTGCCGGAATATCTAGAAAAATATACAACACAGTTTTTTTTTTTTTTTATAGTTATTTCATGTTCAAATATGGACGAAATTAGATATTCGAGCCAAGAAGAATGATTTTAGGTTTGTGTTATATTTTAAAAATATTATTCGTGGAGACATACAACTTCTAAAGTATATTATTATAGATAAATATGATGGTTTACAAATATTAATAATTTAATTTAACCAGCTACCTACTGTATTAATAATAACAATATACCTAAATACAAAATAAAATTCCCAAGGCTGATAAACCATCTCCTCTCAGAATCGATATTCATATACAATTATAAAAAAGTCATCGAATTTAAATTTAACGCCATCCATTACAGTCATATAATTGTAACCTACTATACAGCAAAGAGACACCCACTTACCCATTTTTTTTTTCTGAAATTTCAAATCTGAAAATTCTGAAAATTCTTAACTATTTTGACCTGTCAAAGGTATCAACTTACTACAAGAAACCTCTATCAAAGTTGATATCTGGAGTATTTTTCTACTAGAAAATGTGTTTTTGACATACAAATAATAACAGTTACAAATAAAAACTCACATCATTGTAAAATCATTAAATTTGTAACTCCACTTAAAATCTATTACGAAAATATGTTAAAATTTCATTATTATTATTAAACTAATACTTTGCTAACCTTATATAACTACACAAAAAGTTATACCATCTTCACTCAGAATCGATTTCCATCGTTTTAAATGATTGAATCCAAATTTAACACATCCATTACAGTGTCTACTAAATGACTTGCAGGTACTCTCGACTCCTACAGGCTATAACTATACAGCTGAGCATTTACCTACCTACTACTAACTGTAAGTTACCCATTTTTACTTTTTCCCACAAAATTAGATCTTACTGGATCAAATTTTGTATCAGAATATGGAGGCATAAAGTTGAAAATTGAAGAATTTTTACTGCTCCAAAAGATATTGGCAGACACAAAAAACACATAATTGTAAAATCAATATACTAAATTGATCGCTCCACTCAGAATCTAAATGTACAATGGAAGTTTTCAAGCAACTATGTATGTTATACTCGTCATATTAACGGTTGATAACGATGATTTAAGAATATTTATTTTAAAAACACCTGTATAAAGGGCTTATTTCTGAAATTGAAACTTTCATTGGACCATAACAGACATCCATACTTATATTTACGAGCTCAAAGTACAATAAACATAATATAATCTCTGATCGATTAGTTTTACACATGAATAGATTTGTGCATATTAAAAACGGTTAAAGGTAAAAAAAAGTAATTCATTGCTGTTACTCTTTTCTGTTTAGCTTAGAACAAAAAGTTTTACGTGCCAGTAAAGCATTACGGGCCATAATGAAACAACTTAAATAAAAACCGATTAAAAATGTATAAAATAAATGTGTGTTGACTAACCAATATAATTACATTTTTACAAAGATTACTATAAAGAAATAGAGTAAGTAAAATTAATTAAAAAAATTTTCTTAACATTTAAGTCTTAAACCCAAATTATTCAATTAAAATACATTTAAAAAAAATATACATTATAGTTAATACATGCGGCATGCATATATTATATATATATATATTATATTATATTAGGTATATGTATTATGTAAGTTGACTGTTGAATGACAATGTCTAGTTATTCGAAATGCATTTAAATATGTTTTTCATATACTGTGTAATTTAATTTAATTTTATGGAGTTATATTAATATTATGTTCATACGGTAAAGATTCAAGGTCACCTAAAACTTAAATATCACTAAATGGTAGTTAATTTTTCATTAAATGTATTTTTTTGTATGATTATAAGTTATAATATTTTATTTAATTCGCCATTAAAATTCAGTCCAGTTTTAACGGTCAACATGCGTGGTCGCGTGTTGCTGATTGCTCTGTTATCTATTTAAACTTCATTCGGGTCGGTAATTTATGTTTTAGTTGAACAATGCCAGATAAAACTGTTCCTCCCATAACAATTATTAATAGGAGCTTTGTAGTGCACAGAGTAAAATGGCAACGAAAATAACTTTGAGAACTACCAACATGTCGCTGATGGTAAACGACATTAATAATCTCAACTTTCCTCTCCTCTAAAGTGGACGAAAAAAAAAATGAAATAAAAATATATTTGTTGTATAATACTGATATGCTCTAATTGAAAAAAAAAATTCTAATATATATTCAACTTATATTTTACCTTATTGAGACTCAAATCAAGTAATAATGATGTGAAGCATATTATGATATAAATGTGTCAACTTAAATTGTTCTTACATCACAATTCCTTCAATCCAACATTATATTAATACCATCCGTCGAACGGGTTTTGTTAGTGTTCAATATTGAAACATAATATTATGTTCATTACAACATCATACCAGTGCAGAGGAACATAGTTTAAACGATGAATCATTTTTTTTTTTTTTTTTGTATTTGGAATGGACGTGAGATTAGTTTTCACTGTACTGATAATTTGTACGTCATAATATTACCGTTATACGCACACATAAATTGCAATATTTAGGAAATGTCTAAAACCCTATACCCAAACTAGTACATACAAATCGGATCATCTGACATAATATAACCATTTGGTATTGAGTAAAATGTTTTCTCCAATATTAGGTTGAGCATTTTAACGTCTCGTGTACTAAATGTTATTGCCAAATTCTTGTCTAAATCTCTTTTCTAATAAATTTCATCTACGTTTAATTATATTAAATATTTTGATGTTATTTTGTTATTTGAATTATGATTTTATACATTCCAGTGTTTTATCATCAATATAATGGAATAAGAGTAAGAAAGATTAAATTCAATTTGTATTATGCTATCCAAAATTGTAATAGTTCATTACATATTTTTGCATATAATTAAATATTCAAATATATTATTAATTTAAGTAATTAAGTTAATTGCTATTATTGATAAGACATTAAAATATATTATATAATATTATACATTTATTTAGATATTATATTTGTGTATGAATTCCTAAGATACAACACACTAGGGGATTTCATTTTAAGTTTTTAACTGATATATATTTTTTTAAATGTATTATACAATTATTTTTAATAACTGGAAGTATATATATATATTCTTTTACGTATTATGTTCACATTTTATATTTTCATAACTATTACAATTTGAACATATTTATTTTTATAACCAGCTATGTCTAAATTATTATTATACTTAATGTCTTCATTTCAGAGGTTTTAATAATTAAAAATTGTTCTATACATATAATATATAACAGCAGGTACCTACTAAAATTATGAACTTTTACACGTAAATATTATGTATTTTTATACTCATGAATAAAATATTGTTGTTCAATTAAAACTTATTTTGATGTTAGAAGTTTTTGTTTTTGATTTTTATATTTTAAAAAGGTCTTCTTTAATCTTTTGTAAGTTAATTCTGTATGGGAAGTAATTCTATTTACCTAATAATATAATTTGTATACAGTAGAAAATTATAAACGTGTACAGTACACACGTATTATTTTTATTTTTTCTATTATATATAGGTCCCACATTATAAAATTAAATTAAACTTTAAATCCGAAAACAACGAGCTAGAAACAACTTAAAAAACATAATATTATAATTTATTCAAAAACTATAAACATTGTTTTGTTTGTCTATAATAAAATATTATTTGATATATAAAATAAAAAATTGTTTTCATAATAAAAATATTAATTTATTCTAAAATATAAACCAATGTAATGCATAAGTTTATTTTAAGATTTTAGATTTACAAATGTCTGCATAATATTATGGTTATCGATAATTATGCGCACCATATCTATATATAGTACTAACATAATTATGTTTAGTTAGTTTATTGTGGTTTAGAGACAATATAAAAATTGATTAAGTGTCATGTTTTTTATAAATATATTTCCTCTAATGTTTACTTAATGTTAAAACGTCAAAAGAGTTACATTCGTATTTAAAAACAAATTAAACTATTTTTTTCTCAAAAATTATGATTATTTCGTCATACTGGAAGTTTTATTATTTCTCTAAAGCTACTTTAATGGTATCACATATGGTATATGGGCATATTATGTTTATTTAATCATTATTCTTTCACCGTCAACTATATTGAATCCAAATATCTTTATTTAATTGTTTCATAATACGTTTCTCATTTTAATTATAATATTGTATGTAATTGATAATTAATACTTAAGTATACCATTAATGATTTATTAATAATATGTATATTGGTATACTACATAATATTTATAAGCATTAAATAAGCCATTATTATTTATTGCAATATTAAACTATTTAATGAGAAAATCGAAATACTTTTATATAGTTATTAATTAGCATTTGCAGTTTTAAATCAATTACAATTATTGGTCTTTTTTTGTGACGAAAGTCAAATTGTCGCCATATACCTGTGCAATGTATAATAAAATTATGTCTTAATTTATATTATTATAATAAAGTGTTATATTATATTAATTATAATATCGTATAAATGTATAATACATAAAATGCAAAGTTCACTAAGCATGGCCATTAATTAATGATATGTGATCGGTTGATAAGTTTAATAGGTTAAAGTAACTTCATAACGTAGACATACCTTTAAATACTCTAATGAATACAGAACACCCGTAGGTACTAGGTACCTGCTTAAGCCTCGATGACATGATATATTTATCCCATATGATTCTACACGCCTTTTTATGTTATACTTTATGGTTGGATAGGTGTACAAGATATATTACAGCGTTCTGCAGTTATTTGTTAGTGTTATTCAAAACATATTATGTTGTAGCAAATGCGACTTTTTTCCACAACAAACTCTTAAAATATTCATATTAAAATATAATATACGTAGTAAATTATACGTAAGAACTCGCATTTTCGAATCTCGACTAAGCGACAAAACAGTTATTCTAAAGTTTATACTTCGAATATTTTACCATTTAAAATGTGCATTCTGTCTCGATAAACCATTGTCGTTTAGGCACGATGTACGAGTCAAATTTCATGTCATGCATCGTTGTGCTCAAGTATCGAGAATCACGAGTAAGCAATTGAACTTTAGTTGAATTTTTCATGCAATAATTTTGACAAAAGGAATATCACAATATTTTATATACACATAATACTACCACATAATACCACTACAAGCGAATAGACAACACATTTTTGATGTATGATTTATTGGTTTGGTGGTACAAATAACGAGTTCAATATAAATATATTTTACGGTTTGTGCGTTTAAACTTCGAGGTGAAATATTGGAGAGAAAATATACATATATTATTATAAACGAGCATTCGGGCAAATACTTAAAAAAAAAACCAAATAAATAAATGTTGTTGATCTAATATTGTAATAAAAAACTTATTGCGTCAAATATATGTTTATTTATGACGAATAGTCAAATAACCGATAGCAATAAATAACATAATTATATTGAAAATTGTATGTTGCAATAAATAAATCATGTTTTTTTTCGGTAAACAATGTTTTAATATAATCACTCACTTAACATATTTAAACATACGGTTTTAAAATAAAATATTATACGTTTTTTGAGATTTATACTAAATAAAGTTGATTTTAAAATTTAACATAATTTACGATATGAATGAGTGGGTATTCCTATTTTGTTGTATGATAACAAAATATATATTTAAGTTAGTCAGTAAACGTGGTGTTATTTTGATCATGAATATAATAATTTATTCTCTGTAATCAAATTTTAAAAAAAATTAAAAAAATTAAAAGAGTACAGATATCGATATTTAACTAAATTAACAGTCATATTCAATATTTGTTTTACGCTGATTAATAAAATAAAGTTTGATAGGTATACAGTGTATACCGATGGAAGATAAATCCAATTTTTATCAATAATATTAACTATATATTCAACAATATACGAATAACAATTTGTGGTTGTTATTTATATTGCTTTGTTCTCATAAATCTATTGTTATTATACTCTAAATTTGTATTTTATTGAAATCCTATGTGGACATTAGGGTAAGTACCTACCTACTACACATTTTTAACATAACGCGTTTATTGGTCAACTTTACATACCACTAAAATTTAATCATTTAAAAATAACTATTTTTGACATCACAAATGAATGATCACTTGCGTTTCTTCCTAACTAATTGAACTAATTTCTAAATCACAAAATTAATTATATGATATAAAAAAAGTAAATAAATAAAGGGGTATTAATATAATATTATTAATTACACAATCGAAAGTAATGATGAATATGTTCTGTAATATTTTAAAAATTACTAAACATTTTATTCTAAAAGAAAATAATATTACTTATTTATATATTTATTTACTTATATATTTTGTTTTTACTAAACTTTCACTGTTTTTTGTGAATATTATACCTCAAATATATTTTTGAAACTAATATATTATTTATAAGCATTTAATTATAATGTATAAGCAACCACATTGAATATTTTGTTGTGTTTACAATTCCTTAGCTGTATCATATTGGAATATTACTTATTATTATTAACTATAGAGAAATATAAAATATATTTTTTCTCTTTTACTATAACTCTCTTAAAAAATATTTTTAAAAGATATTTTTGACATCCAATTTTAATATTTATTATATTTAAAGTTCATGTACATAATATAACAAGTATAAGTAGAATACCAATCTATATATTATTTGTACGTAGAAAGAGACTTGTGTTATAATTTTAAATTTTAAATATAGCGTACAAAACTTTAATTCTGAGCAAAGCTGATTTACTGATCAATAAATCACTGTAATATGTTAAACAACTTCAAAAATGAAAAAAATGTTGACTTTAAGATTTTTGATATTTATAGAAATTGTTAAAAAGTGTGTCATATACAATACGTAATATATAAGATTACACAAATAAAGATTGATTATATTAATTCAAATAGTTTTTATGTGTATCTTACAATTAAATCAATATATATGTATATTTATATTCTAGATTCTTTACTGATTAAATAATATTTTATCTGCAAGAATATTATTTTTTAAATATATTTTGACTGATATTCTTTTTTAATTTATATTTCACATTTTGGTTCTGAGGAGGAGGGATTATCAATTAATAATATATGCAACATTATTTATAGCAGTATAATTTATATTAATATGTATATAAAATATACGGAATTCTTTTGGAGTTCTTTTTTCTAAATTATACCCAACGAATAATTTTGGATTCTTAATATTTTATCGGACTTTTTAACAGTGAATTAATATGATATAAAAGTCATGTGCCCAATACCCGGTCACTACAATATCAAATTTAAGTTTATTTCTATGATTTCGGTACTAAGATAAATATTAGTTTTCCATTAATATTATTCGAATGTTGATTCATAAAATAATGGGTATATTATTGTTATTTTGAGAAATATGACATAAATTATAAACCTTTTTTTATCATTTTAAATGAATTATCAGCGTATGGCTGTATGGTTGAATGGATATAATAAATTATAATGAATATAATTTTATTTTATTTCAACCTAAATTGATTGGAAATCTAATATGTATAAAAAAAACTAAAATAATATAGAACTTCAAATTTCAAATTTTAAGAACCCGCATTATCTCTAACACCTTAGACCTTAAGCAATGTTAACTGAATTGTTACTTTTCATTAGGTATAAATACATATTTGCATCCTTCATCCTGGCATCTTCTTTGATAGACAATTTATTTTATTTTTATTTTTTGATTCCTGGAGTGTCGTTTATCCTATTTTACTTATTTTTTGACTTATTGGCGGAAGTGCTTTATATATATATATTTTTTACACAATCCTATTTGAACCAAGTTAACCGGCTAACTTACTATTCCATGTTTTACTAGCCACTCATGGTAAATCGAATAAAGTGTATAAGAGGGATTTATGTCAATAACCATTTCACAACGTCTTAAGACCTGCTATATTATACGTGAAAAAAAAAGTTAGGGTCGTTTGATATTCTGTGGTTTATGAACCTTGGGATATTTTACGGGAATCTCATTGGTACATTCGAGGGGATTGAAATCTAAAAACCGTTATATATTTATCTATGGACAATAATCAATGAAACTTAGGTATTATTAATCAGTAGGTACATATTATTTAAAACTACTTTGATATAATATAAAATATATATTTCAAAATTGACCACTTACAAATTTATTGTACTCAGTTATTCAACTTCAATCTAGCATTTCTGAACAAAATGCGTCATGCTCTTGATTTTTAATGTGCTTTAGTCACTTTCTTTTACAAACTCTATATGAAATTGTCGGTGCAAGAATTAGACAGCTCTGCTTTTATCAAAAATCAGTTTTTCATAGAATATTATTCATGGAAGAAATACCTATACTTAGGTATCTTAATCAGAAAACTTGATTTATTATTCCAGAAAAAATTACAAAATCAATTATTTCCCGTAAATAGTTTTAAATTGTAAATAAGATGACGACATTTCTTTTGCTTGTCCTGAACAGTTGATAAAAATGGAGAGGCCTGGTTCTTGCACCGAAACCTTCAATTTATTATTATTACTAGCCTAAATATGTTGAAGATAACTATAAGACCTAGCTGTTACGTTAATTCTTTGGAATAACCATTAATGCTATAACTTAATGATTATTTTTAAATTTTTAAATAATTTTATGATCAAAAATTTGTGTTTCAATGATCACGCAAAATCTGTTTAGTTAGATTCCGAATCAACTATTATTAATTTACAGCTGTTTAATTATCACAAAGAAATATTTGAAAATATAAACTGTTCAAAATTATTATCCATCCACAACAAAATAAGTATTACAAATTGATAATATATTTATAAAATTTTCTGGGAGAACAATGACAACTGAGAATTTAAATACGCATAAAACTACCGTGGGTTAAGAATTTAAGATATGATTATTTTATTTATAGAATAATACATGTATTTTCATAAATTTGTAACAATAATCATAAAAACCATTTGCAATAATATGAAGGTTTGGTTAAATATAATTTTAGTATAAATAATAACAATAGATATAATATTTGTAATTGACGTTTATTGTGTTGAATAATTGTCTAATAGTTATTAAACTTCGAGTTAATATAAATTCTTACATTTAACTAGGTATAATACTATTTCAATATTATAAACATATTTTTTTATTTTTACAAGAAGTTGAACGAACACAATTTGATAATGCTGAACAAAACTAAATAATAGAAACTATGTATAAATAGATACGTACTTAGTTTAATCATTTTAAATCTCAAATGTTTCAGGAAGAGCAGTTTACTGGTTATGTTACCAAAACTGTAAATATATTTACATGTTTCTTAATTAAGCTAACAAACATTTTTGGAAATTATTTAATTAATGTTAAAAAGATGTCTTAAAACTTACACATGAATTGTATTTTCCACTTAATTATACAAGTACCTACGTCCTATAAACATTATTTTATGTTTCATTGTTTTTTTTTTAAGTATAAAGAAAATATATAAGTTAGTTACATGTTACGCATGTAACAGTAAGTTATTTATTTAAATATTAAATGGGCTAATACCCTTTAGATAGGTATGCAAGTTGTTCATTATTATAATTATTATTATTATTATGATTAATTATTTTAAATTTATTTTTATCACAAACGTAAATAAATTAAACATTTCTCAAGTTATAAATGTAATATCTAAACTAACAAAAATAAATATAATTAGGTCCAAGTTAAATAATATTTCAAATCTATTACGTGAAAGTATTTTACGTAACATAATTTATTCATAAAATTGTATTTAAATTTTTTACATCTAATAATTAATAAGTTTAAAAAAATCTACATAAAAATCGTGGGGTAGAAAATAATAAAATATTGTATTTTCAAGATAGTTTGTAAATCATAATCTCCTTATTTATTTTATGCAAAACTATTAGATAAATGTTATACCCAGTTAATTTATAAAATAACCAAAAAAAAAAGGTTAAAGTAAATAACTAATTTGCTAAAGCTATTGAGTGTACCTCGTCAGTCGTCATTGATTAAGTCATTGCAATGTATGAATTAAATTTGAATTCAATGATGAATATTATTGCATACGAAAATCGATTCTTAACAGTTAGCAGTGAGCGAAGATGGTTTGTCAGCTTATAGTTTTGTGATATATTGTTATGAAATATTTGTTATTATATTACTATTAATAACACGGTAGGTTGAATTAATATTTTTCGGAAATACCTTCTGCATTTATTATATTTTGAAAATGTAGAATAAATTCTAGTAAAATAACTTGAAAATTTAATACAAGGTAGGTACCTCATAATATTATGTAGTTCATACTGAAACAAAAAAAAATCTAAACAATTTTTTAACACAAACATATAAAAGTCTTTACTTTAAAATATATTTAATATTTATAATAATACTTAATTGATGAAAATACAATTGTTTGTAAAGATTTTAGTCAAAATGTACCATGTGAATTCATCAAAGCAACATATACCATTGGTTGGAAATAAAATATTTTGATTCAACTCAAAATTTAAAAACCATATTTAAGTAGGCACAACAAAAAACGTTTAAACACTTTTGTCATCATAATTTAATCAAACGGAGGATGGAGTGGCATTTTTCTTTGGGCAAGTCACGGTGTCCGGAGAACAAGTGAAGCCATCCCCCACCCGGATCATGGCAGAAACCGGGTCGCTGTAAATTGCAGCCCATTTTTAATTTTTTATATAAATTGCGGCCTGGCTATAATTTGTATTAGGTACCTAACCAAATATTTTTTATTTATAAGTAATAATTACGTCCAAGCCTTTTTTTGCAAAATCAATATTTTCCTTCTCATTTTTCAGACTTAGGACTGTCAATATAATTGTATCAATATTGGTTTTGCTGTTTTTTGTTTTTAATTAAAAGATATATTATTAGCAATTAGTAATAATGTGTCTGTAAAAATGTGTATGGTTAAAAAATGTATTATTAAATTAATTTATTATAAAAAATTTGTATTTAAGAAACTGGTAAAAATTTGTAAGACAAATCTCGCACATAGTCTAACGTAGTAATTTGTTTTGCTTGTAATTCATACATTTTGTCATGTATAAATGTTTCCCAGGCCGCAATTTACGTACATTTCAAATATACCCGGGCCGCAATTTACGTACGTTTCAAATATACTCCGGACGCAATTTACGCATGTTTTAAAAGTACATGGGCCGCAATTTACGTAGTATATAACCATGACCTTTTTTGGGGGACGCAATTTACCGGCTCCGCAGAAACCTACGGGTGCCCCATTATAGAAATTCTGCCAAAACACAATACACACGAGTACCAACCTACCCAACCTAAAACCCCACAGTTATAAAATTAAAAAAAAAATTAAATTGAATCAAACAGATTTTTATCTATTTACAGTACATTTTGTGACATTTATAAATCAATAATAACAGAAAATGATCTCTCCTTAAAAATATGTAAAATATAAAATTATAATGTATTTTGCATCATTACGCAGCCTATTGCAAAGAATATTAAATTTATGTCTTCTTCCACTTCATAATACTAATAATATTCTTAAAATTTTCTGATGACATTAATAAGCCATATTATAATACTATAACGCCAATCATGAATATTAATAATTTGACATGCATAATTAAAAAGCTTGTCACTTCTTGTAGGATGCTTTAAAAAAAATGTATTTATTATTTTGTTTGATCAAACCATGGTTAAATTTCAAATATATTTTATATTATTAGATGTTATTACAATCCTATTGGTTATCTACATTTTTATTTTTTACAATCATGTATTTGAAATTGGTCCAATATCATTAGTTTCCGACTGCAATTTTTGTATTCATCTTTACTTATGAATTATTCATTCGTATATTTGGATGTTCTCCTTAAATTTAAATAAGATATCAATATATTTAAAAACTAAAGAAGTTTTAATTTTAAAACTCAAAATCAATGTTTAAAATGGTAAATAACTGAAATAATGTAACTTGTATATATCTTGTAGAAAAAAAAAATCAAGGAAGTCACTCTGTTGTATACTGGAAGTATCGGTTGTACAATATCATCATTTAGTAGGCTATTATAATGCATGTGTTAAATTATGATTTAATATGGTAAATGGTTGTGTGCGAATAAGGATTCTGAGCGGAGACAGCATGTATATTTTTAATGATATTGTAGTATATTTATTTATTTTATTTTATCCATTGAAAAAAGAATACTTGGCCCTATACCGAGTCTCTCGTTTGGTGTCCTAGAAAAGTATATGCTTAAATCAATTATTGCCCACAGCAAATCACAGAAAATTACATATATTATATTATTATAATTGTTTTAATATTATTTCATATTACATATTACTAGATGCTATTCACATATCAGTTAATAGTCGATACCGACTTACCGAATGGTGTGAATGAGTCCATGGTATAAATAGATTGACATTTATTAAAATGTTTTTAGTATATAACTGAAACCAATAAAATACCAATAAGCAAAATGTTACAAGTTCATTGTATGAAGTAATTTTTCTTGAATAATAACAAAATAACTAATCGTTATTTTTTGTTTAAAATGTTTGAATATTATCCAATTTTGTAAAATGTATTATCGATATTTTTCCATAATTTTAAATTCAATTTATTATAAATTAAAGTGTGTACATGTACTTTTGATATTTTAAGTTGCTATACTGTATAACTTATGTACATTATATTTTGAAGTTTTTTGACTTAACATTAAAATGTTTATCAACATGTATAGAAAAATGTAAATTCTAAAATGCCTAATGTCTATTGCACAAAACTATAAGGAATATTTGTAAATCTATATCTTCTCTAGAACTTAATAATTAAAGAAACTATTAAAATTTAACATTTTATGAATTTTATTTAAAATTAAGTACATCTGTTCCCATTTTATCCCAGATTATTTTGAATAGAACCTTGCGTATTTTTACTTTTGACACCTCAAAGTAACTTCAAGATTCAATTTTTCTACCTTAAATGACACTCAACATTTTAGATTAAAACATTTTTATTTCTCTTAATGTTGTCAACCGACAAAAATAGTACACATCACTTCTATAATATGTAATATCCCAATACATTTATCGCTCCAACCATAATCTAAAACGTTTCCGTCAAAACCTAATATTTTACGTCAAATTTAATTTTGGTAGTAGATATTACTGGATTGCGATCGATTAACGAGATAATCATAAAACACGTCGGGTAACTACGACCTACTTAACGCGACTGATAAGAAAATTCGTTGTGGAGTACCTGATGTTTTTTTTTTGGAAATCAAAGTCTTTTAATATTATGTAATATCTCATTTGGTACTCTAAAATCTTAATATCAAAAATAATAATGATTATAAACGTTGTGCTTCCACCATTCGTGGACTCGTGGACAATAATATAGAACTCAGCGAAGTATTAAATATCAACAGTCATTGTATCAAAGTAATATAATGTCTAGAATAAGTTTTTGATACAAAAAAGCACAAAGTCTAAAAGTTTACTGCCATCATCAACCCGGTCATGATAATCCCACTCTGAATGTAATCAAGAACAAGACACATCGCGTGTTTGGTGTGAAATTGTGTTTTGTAAGGTGCCCTAGCTTAGTATTTTGCCTTTTTAATTTGTTTGTGTTTGTTTTTTTTTATACATGTATTTTATTTTCTACGTTCAGTAAGTTTTAATACAAATGGATAAATATATGTATGTTTTAATTTAATGGACTTGATAATTAATAGAGTTTCGTAAAATATTTAAGTCGATCATTTTACAGTAAATTTAGGTTACCTATTATTGTGTCACACACAAGACACAACGATGTAAGGGTTTTTGTGCCTTGAACGTTTATCTGAACGTGTGTCTCACTTATTAGATTTTCGTGCCAATAATAATATTATGTTTTAATATTTTTTTAATGCAATTTAAAATTAAATGTTGAATATTTATTAAACAGTTTCTATAAAAATTCAAAGCAATAGTATAAGTTTAGATGAACGTTGGGTCAACAAAACATAAAACACAATGATTATAATATAAACAATTTGTAAATAGTTTCAAGCTTATATGTGTTTTATACTTCTATTTACTCAAATTTATTTATAAATGTGTCCCTTTTAATTTAATTTTTAATTTTTATAGCCAATAGGTATATTTTCTTTACGACAATTCATTAACATAGTACTCACCAAGAACGTATATAATTTGTTCACTTGAAATATTATTGTTTTTTTTCTTTTAGATTGTTTACCTAGTGTTATTAATGGGTAAAATTCAAGAGTACGTCATTAATAATCCATTATATATGAGAGAGGAAAAAATGAATTTATGAAACGACCTTGGTGGTTTTTTGGAACAACATTTTGCACTTTATTAACGTGCATAGGTACGGAAGTGGCAGTAATGATCAAAGAGTTAAAATTCCACAGAATTTAAATTAAAAATAAAATGCCAACCATTTACGAACATTCTAATGGGGCTTATAG
>CARXXK010000001.1:9931706-10067684 GCA_949089665.1 Macrosiphum euphorbiae | reverse complement strand
TACATACTTACGACAATATTATAATGACTTTACAACATATCAAAGTCTGCCCCGAAAGAGTATTAATAACAAATAATAAAGTTGTATCGCGAGAAGAGAAGACGATAGAAGTATGAAAATCAGAAAATAAAAAAAAATTCGTACGCCAAACCGGCCGACGTAACGACGGCCATAAATTTCAATCGCAAACCAATTGAATAGTGAATACGACTACTACTCTGTATGCGCGGGGTATAAATTTTTCAACTCACACGGCCTCGACGGTAATCTGTCATGTTGTCACAAACATAATTCTCGCGACCACACCGTGTGTTTCGGTAGGAAATCGAGAGCTCGCGCGTTGTGCTGTGGACGGAAGCGAGCTAGCGAGCAATCGCGAGAGAGAACCGCAAGCTTACCGCCGCCGTCGTCGTCGCGGGTGTAGAAGAATACGAAGAAGAAGGAGAAGAAGACGGCGAAGACGATGGTGGTGGTAGTGACGGTGGTGCAGATGGTAGTGAGGCGATTGCGGCGTGTGGAACGGTGGATGGCGCACGCTCTCGACGTCTCTCTCTTTCTCGCGGTATCTCTCTTTTTCTGGCCTCCTCCGCCCTACACCCCACCTCTGGACCACCCACGCCCCCGCTCCACCGTCCCGAATCTCTTTCGCGCGCAATCATTTTCTCTCGCTCTCCCCCGAAAGCTACACCGCCGTCGCACCCACGCGCGCGCGCGTCCGTTTTTGGCTGGCGGTTCGCGCGCGCTATGCGAAAAGCGGCGGCGGCGGCGGCACACCGCGCGCGTATATTCGCCGCTCCGACCGGCCGGCACGCGCGCGCCAACGGCGGCGGCGGCCGAAAACGGCGGTCGCTCGGACGCATGTGTTGTACCGAGAACGGGGGACGGGTAGCGGTGGCAGGTGTGGCGTATGTGTACGCGCGGTGGCGTAGTTGGGGTCGAAACGTAGGACGCGTCGGCGGCCTGCAGTCAGGGTACAGCGTCCCCCGCGTAAACGCACGTACAACACGCACGCCGATTTCGGTTGACACACACGCGCGTGGCATTCGGACGTCGGTTGTTTTTCATTTTTCATATTAAACAAAACTGAATATTTATCAACATTTATCATTCGACAAATAAAAAAATGAGATTGTTTTAATCTAGACTTATTATTCGTTTTGTGGTCCCATCCTTCCGTCGGCCAAATATTATAATTGTAATAACGTAATACAACGATAAATAGTATATTATTATCATAACAAAGGCAATTCGCGTCTCCGTCCCGCGGGCCACCGTGCCACCGGCTTCGCGTAACTAACTACCGCCAAAGAACCCGAAGCTTAGCGCTACGCCCGCAAGTAAAAAGTATTAACACCAACTTCGGATCGTGGACGACAAGACGACGATGTGGTGGCCGGGGCGCCGGGGCGCCGGTATCGCGTCGTCAAAGACCGTTTTTGCGATAGCCCTTGCCGGACGGTGGTCGCCTTCGTTAAACTCGTCGTCCTCATTGAACTCGTCGTCTTCTTCATCATTTTCACCGTCGTCGTTGTTGGCGTTGTCGCGTGCGTCTCCGTGTCCGTCACCATCGTCGCCGTCCTCGCAGCGGTCGCCGTCACCGTCGTCGCGGTCGTCGTCACCGTCGTCGTGGTCGTCGTCACCGTCGTCTGTTGCGGCGCCCGCCGCGTCGTTGGTCCGCGTGCCGTCCGTGCTACAGTTGCTACAATCGACGCCACCGCCTCCTCCGACGTCGCACCGTCACCGGTGCGTGGCGTGAGCGCGTCCCCGAGACATGACGGCGCGTCAGCACCGTCACGCCGCTGCCGTCGCGATCACCACCGCCACCACGACGTCGTTGTCGTCACCGTCACCGTTGAACGCCGTTACCGCCGTTGACTCCTCCGACACGACATATACCTACTCCTGTTCCTCCAAATCTTTCACCTCCACGTCCTCATCGTCCTTCCCGTCCTCCAACGCGACCCATTTCACCCACTACACGTCACCGTTATCCTCCGCGACAACAGCAGCCACCGACGCAGCCACTTCCTCGTATTGGTCCCCGTCAACATGTCTTGACACCGGTCCATGCTTCTGTGTTATATCAAAAGTACAGAGGTAAAAACCGTAAAATATCAACATAAAATATATATTATAATCCGCATAGTTTTTTAATGTACCATCGTAATAATTAAATGTAAATATTATTATGTTATGCACTTTATCGTGATACGCTGCGAGCCAGTGATTTTAATTAAATAATATGACATTATGCCTGAAAATATTTGATGTTCGACGTCCAATCATTTTCCAACAATCGGCCCTCCATTCGACATTTTGGACTCTAAATACTCTTACGACCAATTATTACTGTTTGTTTGGAAAAACGAAAATAATTATTCTCCAAATGATTTATAAACACTATTTTGTTTTCTGGCTCTCTCATCTCTAATCCCGCAGTAAACACGTCTGCGTGTAAACTTTAGATAATGTGTAAAAAAAATAAATCTCGTGGGCGTTGTTAATTATATACGTTCGTACTTACTTACTACACATTTCGTATGTTTTAATTCTATTATAACTATTAGTATACTAACTGGTACAGAAGTACAATATTATTGTACAAGAAATCGATACGTTTTTAATCGTAAAACCAAATTGTGAGTACCTACATTAATGTATTGTATTAAATAAATAATTGAGTGACCGATAACCTCATGATAATAACATCATACATAATATTAACAACCATGAAAAACACAAGATCTGGGTATTTTTTATAAGCCATAATAGTTTAGCTAGTATAAATTATTTATTGCAAATTAACTTATACAAAATATGAACTACGACTAACAAATGAGTAAATATCAGTTCAGTGCCATTATCATTATTAGTTACAAATAATTTATTACTTTATTATTACATCCAAGCTTTTACACCAATAATCATTTATACGTGCGGTCTCTGTTGATAATATAATATAATGTCAGTAACAGAGTATAATAAAAGGTATTCAGGATTCGGCTTTTCTAGTAAACAGATTATATTTTTTGATAAAACAACAATTTGGCAAGTGATGTATAATAACAAGATTTTTTTTTAATGGACTGAAATGTTTTTGCTACACAAAAATATTAACTATATGGGTCATTAGGTTCTAAACTATATTATTGTGCCATAAGTATAAATTTCAAACAAAATCTCACATAAAATAATTAACTAATTGTCTGTTGTATGTATACATCATTTTGAGGAGTTTAACAACTTTTAAAACGCCCTTACTTACCTTTATTTCACAATTTTGGATCGATCCCAAGTATTACAATATTATGTAGATATTTCTATAAAATTATATTTAAGTATATTATATTTCACGAGATGATATAGTTCTCAACAATAAATCGTTTTTATTTTTATTATATTCACAAATGGTGAAATGCATTAATTTATGTTCACGTGTACCTATACTGCAATAGGAACATTATATTTTTATTTATTCGATGCATTAGCGGACGACAATACTATTATTATACTACCATGAAAATGTAATACTCCGTGTTTGAGTTAGTTATAAATATTGCATGTCAATGGTGCAGTAATAACAAAATTTAAATTGTCATTAATAAATTGTACTAAGAAAAAAACATTTGCGAGCACCGCATCGCTAGTAAAAAATATTATAAATCAGTAATATGAAAATTTGTTCCACTTAATTATTATTTCCAAAATACAATAAATAAATTGTATTTTATACCTACGTATATCTACGTCATTATAAGATTCACCGAAATCAGTGTTTACTTATCAGGTTTCAGGTATGGTAGCTATTATAATTTATAATATCCTCATGGTACTTAATTATTGTGTAGACACTTCATTCAAGTACAATGGACATTTCTGCAATTACTAAAAGTCATCATGACTTCATTACTTCATACTTAATTTATATATGATATGTTATTTTGATCGACATGCATAGCAATGTCATTGATATGGCAAATCATCGTATTTTTCTTTCTGTTTAATATAATTAAAAATTTAAATAAATCTTTATTAATTTTTATAAAATTAATTTGATTTTACTTACGCCATTACATTTAATAAGTATTTTAATGCTTATATACAGAAAACTAAAAGAATCTATGTAGTAATAGTTCAAGCGAATTAAACATTATGACGTATAAATATTTTAATGTAAATTCTGATCAATTTGTTTACAGAAACGTTATTACGAATGTACATTTTTTTTTGTCTTTATACAACCACGGATAATATGATGTACACAATCTTAATAATTACATTTTCTTAATGTTGATTAAAAAAAAATAATAATAAAAAATAAACACAATACTTAAATTATAATATATTATGGTAATTTTTCTTTTCAAGAAGTTAATTTTTTCGGAAAACCACATTAATTCATGGGACAATTAAACAATTGTAAATAACTGTAATTAGCACCTTAATAGATAAGAAATATAATAAATATGACATTTTAACTAGATCGTAATTTCAGTACCTGGGTAGCTTTCAAGGGAATAGTTTAAATCATTGAAGAAATAAATAATATAACTATCTTTTTTTAAACTATACTATTATATGGTTCCATAGTATATATTATTTTCAAATAATACTAAAACTAAAATAACCAATATAACTTTTTATAAATGACGTACAGTATTGCTAATTCTCTTATTGAGTGATGTGACATATCCTTTTGACAAAAAAATTATATAAATATATTACATAATATATTTATGCATTTGAATAATAAATGCCCATTTATAATACATTGTAGTAATGGGAAAAAGGACATGACATGTCACTTTTCACCCACGGTCACGGTGTAAAATATATTATTGAATATGCTTAGGATTCAACGAGACAGATGATATTTTACGCACCCTTAGTTTGACATTTTACAAAACGCCGAATATATTAAAAAAAAAAAATGTTCAGATCAAATAACGAAAGAATCCGAAAATTCGATGATATAACTTTCATTGAAAGCGATTTTTATTCAAAATAGAAACAAAATAGTCCCCACATAAATTTTGAAAAGCGATGTATTTCCTGTACGTCCGATTGTTTTAAGTGTAGAAAAAAAAAGCATTCAATCGATGTGTGCAATATTATTCTATTTCAACCATTCACGATGATATTTTACGTTTCTATAATTCTTCACTACTTATCGCACCACTTTTTAGAAAAGGTACAAATAGGTATAAGGATGGCAGCGGCTGTGCATTCATTCAGTGATTTCTCCCATGGCAACGAATGACTACGGTATACTGCGGCGGCAATGATCTACCTCATTACGTCCGGCACACAGTCACCCCTCTGTATTAATTGCTGTTTAAACACACATATATGTAAGCACACGTGCCCTAGAGAAAGTCTCGTTATATTATCTCTCCATCTCTACGGTATCCTTTTTTCGGCCGGGTTCATCATAAATCACGGAATCCTAAGCGCACTCACCTCCGCCCCGTCGTTCAAGCACATAATAATATAAGTGCCTTATATCCCTATATAACACCACCGCCGTTGCGTCCTCGAGCCACTAGACGTTGCAGTGTTTCTCCGACCAAAATTCCAAAGTCTTCGTATGGGTACTATATATTAACCCACCCCTGGCGCCGCAGCGGTGTGCGCCCACCCGTATCCGGCACGGAATATGTTGGGTGTGTCTGGCGGATTTGATAATAGTCGATAAATTACACCTTCGATTAAATCGTCAAATAGATAATATTCCAGATACGCCCCCGTAAGCGCTCTCGCCGACTTGATCTCGGATCACCGTTGTTGTTTTAACGGCAGGTGAACGATATAATATTATAATATTCCCGGCGTAGCGACCAGCTAAAATTACCCGTGTAGGTATAGGTACAATATATACGCGCTAATTAAAACTCATTCATAAATGGATACATAAAGTTCCACTGTCAACTGTTCGATACGACATGACACAACGTTATAATGACACTAATAATGCACTTATACCGATACCACCTTAATCATGAGCACGATATCCGCATTGTCCGTGCATCGTTCATATGAATTAAATTGTGAAAATGTTTATCGTGAATCCCATACGCGCGTGCGTCCGTGTACGTGTGTGTGTAAAAATATCAAAACAAATATGACTGGGATGGGGGTTAAAGTGGACCGTAGTGAGCGTTGATCGAAATCAAACGGTAATGATAGCAGGAAAGTTTTCCGCCCGTGCGCTGGGAGCTGACTCGAACCCAATGTACTTTATACTGTACTTTGTAAAAGAAATTGTGTTCAAGAAGTCGAGAGGAATACGGGATATCAGAGTGAAACTTTTCACCTTCTAACTTATTATTTAGTTCAATATCTCAAGTTTTCTAGCGTAGTTACTTAAATTTACGGTTATACATTCATATACACGCAAATCATCGTTACTGTTATTTAGCCCATTGCAGTAGGTACCTGCAATAAATCCACTCGAGCCACAACTTTACCACAATACCACAACAGTAAATTCCTATGACAATTCGAATTGCACTCAGGTAGAGAACGATCATGTTATGGAATATATAATACTAACGGAAGTACAGAGGTACTACAGAGGTACCTATATCGTAAATCAGTCATTCAAGAGTATCGTTTTCCTATCAAATAAATTTGTAAAGGTTTATATTTTATTTTATTTTGGTTCTTACACAATTTTCTTCTATACCCGATTCATTTTTATTTCAATTGAAGTATATAGTTATTAAAAACATTCAACATAATATTATTAGTGTATTTTTTGTACCACTTATGAACATTTTTTAAATTTGAATGATTATAATGATGTAATGTATGAAAATATATCTAGCTCAAATCCACAAGCATATTGGTTATAAATACATAGCTGATCACACGACGCCTAGGTAAAATCACCTGCATATAAAAATTTAAAATAATATCAAAAATAACAGATTTTGAAACAATTTGTGGCTTTTATTGATTTGAATAACCTAGTATCGTGGTAGCTTAGTAATTTTTTTTATGTAAGCTTAACAAAACTATATAGGTATATAATACTAATATGAGGGGGGTGGGGTGAAAATTCCTTACACTCAGTGCTCAAAGTGGAGGGGATACGGAGGGATGACATCCCTCTACTTTTTTGTTATAGATAAAGAATAGAATAATGTTATGATATCAGGAAATCTGAATTGTAAGGCATCCCTCCACTTATCTTGAGCCATTTCGACCACTACTTACACTAACACAATAACTACGACACTGAAATAATCGGGTGAATGTAAGTTCCTACACGTGACCTAGCAGGTAAAAAAAATACATATGTTAGTTAATACACGGCAGAAAAATGATATATGGAAATTCTTAAAAGGTAAAAAAAAAGGTGCGTAATATGTAAGTTGGTAAAAAAAATTAGGTAGGTACTTATGAATTTTAGTTCCTACACTAATCGTTTATCTGTTATTATATATATTATTTAATATAATATATTTTATTTATTATTTATGTAACCAAGCTGATGATATTATCTTAAGAAAATAAAAATATCATAATACATTTTATAATTCAATAATAATTGTGGAAAAAAATATATTATGTATTTTATGTGGTTCGTTTCATGTAGGAACTAATAAGTAGGAAAGTAATTCTTTGCTGTGTAGAAGCTTACACAAACCACTTTTCCGCCGTGTAGGAACTTACACATCTCATTTTTATATTCGTGTAGGAATTTACACATCTCATTTGTAGGAATTAATGTATGTAATTTTCTACCTGCAGCTACTCTCGTGTAGGAACTGTTACGATTCCCAAAATAATTAATATATTTTAATTCTAAGTTTATACAACATAAAATAATTTAATAATACCATCTAAACTAAATATTTAGTAAAGCTGAGATTTAAAAAAATAATGTTTATAGTTTTTATTATTTGGTAACATAAAATTACATTATTAACTTTTTTTTTACAAGCATATACTTAAATTGTAAACAAGTTAAAAGCTCGTCTACAATCCAGAAACACTATAGTATGTGACGGAATCATAAGTAGGTAGGTAACTCAACAGATGCTTGTAATTCACCGCGTGTTAGTCTTTTTTTTTACAGTCGCAAAAGTATTTTTCTCAGTTTATTATGTGTACAATATTTAATGATTATTATCCATCTATAAAAATACAAAATTACATTAAAAAGTGTTGATACAATATATTAATGGTGAAGAAAAGACACCTGATTCTATATAATTACTGTCATAGAAAACACATAAAAATGTTCTAATGTTTTATTGCATTCATCTCAAAGTATAATTTTACACGTATCTAGTGAAAACTATACTGTATTGTACACTTCATAAAATAAAATCTCATGTCACATGGCAACTATTTATTACTCAAGTGCGTTGATTTCATTAATGTTAGTAGGAACTTAACATTCAGTTCGTCGTTTATTTAAATTTTTTTCTAACGTTTGGTATATTATAAGTATTACATCTACATGTTTATTAAAAAAAAATTAACCAATATTATTGACTTTGTTAATCGTTACGCACACAATTTAACCATAAATAAATATACAAAATGGCATTTAAATTACAAAGTATATTTATTTGTATAAAATACAGTACTTATACAATTTTGTAGACATAATATTTAATTTTTACAGTTTGTATTTAAAGAAAAAACTTACTTATATTTTGCTGTGTGTACTTTTATCCCAAACATGATTTTCCGCAAACTTAAATATACCAGTTGGATTTTGAGATCAAATTACTCACACAATTTAGGACCATACAGAACATAAAAAAATGAAAGAAAGATAAAACAAATTAAAAATGGACTTACGCGGGAAAATGCAATTACAATGTTGCGACTTCAAAGACGGTCCTGTTTCTCTTTTCAGCAACACAGAGAACGACCATATTATGTATATATCCGTGAACTTGTGACCTTTATGGAGCGTACTGTTACCATAGTTACCAAGCGATCTGCAATCACTGACATACACACACGCACATGCATACTTGGGAAAAAAAAATACAGACAATCGTCATATTATTATGTTGACATAAAAAAATAATAAAAATGTACATAGGATTCTGAATAGATGAAATTATAACGTTGGCAAAATAATATTATTCACATATTATGTGGCGATTCTATAGTAAAATTAGGTACAAATATTGATATTGGTATCTTATTATAAATTTCTAAAAATGCGTCTTATTCACCAATTTCATGACCATATAATCATGTTTCAAAATGTCTAAACAAACTGCTGTGGTAAAGATAACGTTACTATACTTTTGAGTCTCTGGTACGTTATGTTTTTAATTCCGTTGCGACGATAACGTATAATGTCTGAAAAGGAGCGATTCTTGTTTGGTTTTCTGTAATTGACGTACGAGGACACACGGTTCAATTAATTTTTCGAACAATATTTTGTGGGTCACCAAAATAACCGATATCGCACTGACAACGGTTTTTTTTTTTTTTACAGTTCACCCTCCCATACTCCTCTAGCCCACTCACGCATGCCTTTCGTACCCTTGAGACCTTCATAATATTCCACTTTCACCTCATGAATACACGTATGGCTTTTCCTTCAACATACGCTGAAAAAGACTAGGTGTGGTGGCAGACTTTAGACCACTATGAATGGATGAAATTCGGATTAGCTTTGTTACCAATTCGTATGGTTCAATTCTGACCCTTCAGATGGTACGACTTAGGAATAATAATAAAAATTACAATTTCTTCTGAGGCTAAAGTGCAAAAAAATATGGTATGCGTGATAAATTATGCGAGTTGATATTTTCAAGAGTAAGTATCTTATTGATATTTAGTGTAGCTAATTATTAACCTTGGAACGAGGGGCTGTTCACTTTGAGACTTGAGTTAAATAATTTCACATGAATAATAATTATCAGTCATAAAATAGTTTAATAATATACATTTTATATAGCTAATTGTTTATACTGTTAAATGTCAATACAAATTCAAATAACTGTGCTTAATATAATATTATATTTTGATCGTTTGATTATAAGTGAATCACATAGTTATTTGTAGATTATAGGTATGTATAATATTCGTTATGAGACTAGTGAAATAGCGGTATTTTAAAACCGTGCTAGGTAAAATAATTAATGCGCATCTGAAAATGGCGAAACATTAATTTACAGTACCTACCTAAATTAATACACACTCAACAACCTATTACACCCTATACCACATAAAAAAAAATGAATAGTTTTTTGGTACATAATTACTTTATGTTCTATGTACATACCTTTATTATTTTAAATGATAGTATTTTGTATGGTCTACGTACCTAGGTAAGTCGTTTATTGTGAAATAGGGTTTTACATTTAATTTTCATTATTCAGTTTTCACTAATCAAGATTTTTTTAGATTCTGAGTGAAACGATAATGTATTGATTTTACAATGATATGCGTTTTTTTTTTAATTTTATAATTTTTGTGTCTGTGTACACGATAATTAGGTAGTCGAAATAATGCTTCAATTTTCCACTTCAGTATATCTTGTTCGATTGGAAAGTGAATATCGTTGGTGCATTGGGGAGGTCAAAATTTAAAATTCCCAGTAATTTTCAAAAGTGCCAAGAAAAACAAAAGAAAAACGGGAATTTTTACGCAAAATCGATTTTTAACAAAATTGAATTTGGTTTTTGGCGTAACTTTAAAACAAATGACCTTAGATACATGAAATTTCCAGTGGTTATTTATATTTGCATTATCTATACACGATAACATTTTCAAAATATTTTGATTTATTTTGAACTGTTTAGGGACATTTTCATTTTCCATATTTATTAGTTTTTTTTTAAAAAAATCCTTAGTCACAGTTTTTTTTTTATAAACATTTAAACTTCAAAAATTGACAAAATATGGAAAAATCACGAATATTAGAAAATTATTTTGAGTTAAGAATTCGTAAATATTTTTCTTTTTAAATCTAAGATTTTAAAATGCAATACAAAATTCCTTATAAGATTATCTATCTTTATCAAAAAAAAAAATGTCTATAACAAAGTCAAATTAAATTTTTATGACCATTTGAAATTCAAATTTTTACAACATTGGATATTCACTCGATTTCTCATGTAGCGATTTCCTTATTTTGTTGTAATTCAAAAACGAATAACTGTAGATACATGAAAATTTTACTAAATGTTTATATTAGCATTTCCTATACACCATACAATTTTGAAAATATTTTGATTCTTTTTGAGCTGTTTACGGACATTTTCAGTTTTCAATTTTTTTAGTTTTTTTTTTCTATAAATATCAATAAAGTTTTATCTGTTGGGCCAAAAAGTGTAAAAATGTAATACAATGCTCCTGATATATTGTTACAATAGCAATTGAAAAATATTAAAAATATATAGGTACGCATTTTTATTATAAGCATTTAAAGTTCGAATTTTGACAAAATTTATCAAAATCTCGAAAATTATCATTCATTGTAATCCATAAATAATAAAATGTTCGGTTTTACAGCTAAGGATTTAAAATTTAGAACATGATTCCACATAAGTAGTTATTCTGTTACCAAAAAATCTAAAAGTACAGAAGCACAGTTTATTTTTATAGTCATTTTAAGTTCAAATTTGGACGAAATTACATATTAAAAAACCTAAAATAACTATTTTAGTTATTTTGTTGTGATTGTATAATATTATTAATGGGTATTTTAAACTTCTAAAGTGTACTATTATTATATCTATGATAGTATCAGGGTTTGTTGTTGATGTATAACGTGTTATAAGTATCTAATGAATATTGTGATATGTTTAATTTTGAATTTTATTATAAGTACCTATTATAGGTCAATTTTTTTTAATAACATAGATAAGTATATAATATATCTTATACCTAGACTGGCATATCGTCTCCGCTCTGAATCGTTTTTCATATAAAATGATATTATATCATTGAATTCAAATTTAATATCATCCATTATCAGTCACCTGTGTGCACTTGTAACCTACTATACCTACAGCAGATCACCTTTTTTAATACAAATGCAGTTACACATTTACAAAACACAATATTATTTAATACTAAGATAATAATATTATGATAATGTATAATGTATATTATATTTTAATATCTTCATTCTAAATTAAGTGAGTTTGAAATTTTAATTTTATATTATGAGATTTATAAATTCAAATATAAATATAAATAATATGATAAAAATATGTAGTTTTATGATTTGATAAAAGTTGAATTTGGTCTTATTTATGGTAAATCTAAATTCTGAATAATATTCATAGTGTAGTAGGTACATCGTAATAGAAACTGCTCAATGCAATAAGATATTTGTCGTTTGATCTCGAATAAGTAATAATAGGTATTTCTCAAAGGACAAATACTGAACGGAACGATCGACCTACCTAATAGGAAAACTAATGACATGAATAGGATGTACGATATTATATAAATATACATATTGCATAATATTAGGAAATTCTTGATTCTACGTAAGTACCATGATATTGTTCATTAAAAACACATTACCATTTAGTAACATAGGGTAAAACTAACTATTTACTTTCACCTTTAATCCCTGAAAATTCGGCAGCTATATGAAATTATTTATGTATCTATGACTTAAACCAGAAAAAAAAATAAAAGTACTTACTATGATTTTAAGACACAAAATAAAAAAATATAAAGACATATTTTTTATATACTATTTGTGTTCACATGATGCATTCGTTTTTTTATGGTATAATAAAAAATAAGCCCTAGCGGTTTTATTCGGTCTAAAAAATAAATATTAGATAATTTTTTTTGTCATGTTTGTCATGTCAAATTTTAAGACACACCCAACTATTTAACTTAGGTAATATAGAAAAAACCACATAACATACTCTCGACCAATTCATGAAAAATAAATAACGAAGAAACCGATTGCTTAGGTCAAAATGACTGATTGATACGCCAAATTGTTTTTATAATAATATGTCATCATCATAGGTGAGGAAATATATACCAGTGTGAATAATAATTTAAACTTAATAATATTAAACCAAAAACCAAAAATATTTGATCCTTCGACAGACGGTAATATAATATAATATAAGATTTAAAGATATTATCAATTATGGGGTGCAGCAACAAAATAAAAAAAAAACTTCAGTTTCTTTCAATCCTTCCAAACAATATGCCTACCTACGTACTATAACCCACAAACCTTATTTTTACACAAACCTTTTAAGATTTGAAAATTTGAAAATTATTGCACTATTCGCATACCTACTCTTACCTACAAACAATTTCTTGCAACTTATAACCAAACTTTTTTATATCACTTTTCCTGAAAATTAAACTTTCCTGCTTAAGAGTACGACACACCCCGAGACCTTATAAATGATTAAATCTATCATTTATAGACAAATAAAAATAATAAACTAAGAAATAAAAATAAAATGTAAGTGTGTCAAAACCCCATTTAATCAAGCCGTCCGGTCCTGTCCATGTATTTTTACATGAATATGTATTTGGGATGAGTACAACTTTTTTTCTAACCAATTTTTGCGGGGCCGACTTTCATCATATAACTTACTAGATATTTTTCCACTGCACTTCCTTCAGGTATACTCAAAAAAATTTCATTTTATCCTCAATTTTCCTTGAAAATTAAAAATGTCTAGTAGCATGTTACTTGTTTTATTTTAAGTATATAGCTAGAAGCTTACCGTATTTGTAGTATGCAGATTTTAAATATTCTCTTTCTAAAAAAAAAAAAACGATATTATTAAATTATTATTTATTATACATAAGACGCGTGAACCGACGACTGATGTGTAGCTGTTCTCTGAAAATGGAGCGTGACGGAAAACGAATTTCTAAACGGTTTATTCACCAACGATTTATTTTACTTGGTTTTCACAAGACAAACATACAATTTTTTCTAGACGTGAAATAAACTAAACGGTAAACTTACAGATATAATATAAGTGTATCGTTATACGACAAACTACACTGTAGCCGCATAAACTTTTGTCACGTGAACTCGTTGGATAATCAGTATATGGTTGTACATATTATATAGGATTGGCACACGTTCGTAGGCAGAGCCACGAGTATTTTTCCCGATAATTCGTCGATTTATATCACGCTAGTGGGGGCGGCACGTATTCAAGACACCCTACAGATCCAGAGGAGGTCGGGTCCAGAATACTAAGCAGATTCCATTATTTTCTTTTCTCGCTACAGGCATCAATCCCTATGTTATTACACTCGCATACACACACGGACGACTTAATGGCGGTGTCACCGTCTAAAGTACGCCACTACCGCCGTCATAATTATAAAGATCCCAACTACCAACCTCCACCTCTTCATCCTCCACCACCACCGCAACCAATAACAGTCCCGATTCCTCCACCTACGCTACGCCAGCTTTTGTGTTAAAAGTGAACCCTATTTGTTTACGCGGGGCCTAATACGGAGGACTATATAATATACATTTATTACATAGCGAGAGATCACGTAAACGACCTATGGAGTAAACAAAGTCGAACCATAAATAATATTATTTATAATAATTTACTGTATTAATATACAGCTATAACGGCTGTTCGTTAACAACTTGAATTGAAGTTTTATGATTATTTCATACTTTAATCACTATTGGGTCTGTGCCAAAATAACAAATTAAATAAATGTAGATGCTAATATCATTGATCGTCAGTTCAAACATTTTTGTTAATTAAAAATATTTAAATATTATATAACAGTCTACCAAAACCATAATTTGAATAAAATATATTCTTAAAATTAAAACACCAGTCTAGTTAGTTGTTATATCTAAGGAGTTGATAATTTCTGGTTTGATATTTCCCCGTTATCGATTTAAGTATTTCAGATATCAGAAGATGAAAATAATATTTAATATGTCTGAGAATATTGAAGTTTAGCTATAGTAATTACAATGATAAATCTTGCACATAGAATTAAGTTACAGAAAATTAAAAAACGTAGGTACACATTACAATTTATTAGCAAACTATATAGCTGATATCGGATCAAAATATAAGAACAATCTTTTTTTGAGGAGGAAAAACCAACCTTATAAACGTGCATCGTTCACACTAATCATTAACACCAACGAGTCCCAGCTTGTTAATTTAAAGTTTAGTTTAGTGTTTTAAAGCTCTATAGCATATAGATTATACTTAAAACTTTGAGTATCATAATTTAAATCAATTTTTACAAATAGATAGACTTTCAATTGATAGTAGGTACTAGATATAAATTAGTTGAGACTACTATAGGCTTAACCTACTCGTAGGTAGGTGCTGAACAATTATAATAAATATACGTTTAACTTTAAAATAAATATGTCAAGAAATTTTAATAGCATTACAGCTAAAATGGTTAAAAAAAAAAAACAACTAAATTAAAGTAGGTATAACATAAATATTATTTATTCTATATACTATAATAATATAGTATATATTATTATTACAAACTAAAAATAATTTATATTGTTTTATATTATTACACATAAATATATTATTACTAAGCATAAATATTTCAATTTCGGAGTAAATATTGTTTACCATTTACTTTACATGAGCAATTTACAGAATAACCTTAATATCACCCAAGTCAGAGGGTTTCCACAATGGTTGGCCTCTATCTTCATGTGGTTTCATAATCTTATATTATCAAATTTACTTATTGTACATAAAATATTACAGATTTTAAATATACTATTTTGTTGAATAAAAAAAAAAAAATATTGATATAATAATTATTATTTATAAATAGATATAGAAAATAATGTTTTTAAAGAAATATTATTTTTTGATAAACACTCAAAATCCAATTTCATTTTAAATCAATATATGTATGTAATGTTTGTATATTTTTTTTTTTACCACGATTGATTTCAGTTACGAACAATATATAATTATTCATTGTAATAAATATAGTATAGAAAGGCAACTTGCAAAATATGGAAAAACTCTCTAGATAGGTATCTGAACTTCAGAGCGATTTTGACTTTCGTATTTACTTACCTAGCTCTTGTCTGACTTCTCTCATGCGGTTGAAATGTTAAACTCAAAATCCGTGTATTTAGATCTGATTAATTAACAAAAAAAAAAACACTAAAATAATAAAAAAAATTTAAATGAAATACCTACCTAATATTTTATTGTCATTGACACACAAAACAGAAAAAAATATTTCTTCAGCTTCGACAGAAAATTATTTCTCACCTACCACGGTTTCGAAATCTGCTATCAAAGGTTCTTAACAGAATTCTACAATATAATAGAGGTATTTGTTATCAAATGCCTACTTTGAAAGATCTGACATAATATGTCATTGCAAAATTAAAAAATGTTTGTACCGTGATAAAAGTTTTAATGCATATTAAAAATAAATATAAAATCATGTTAGACAAAAATGTATTTCATAACGCAGAGAGTTAATGGCATATAGTAGAAACATTTAACATTTAGAATGTATCGTATACGAATTTTTTCCCATTACACTACACACCTACAACCTACCTAACTTTGTTTATTCGAACCATTTTCAGATGATATTTTATCTCATTTCAATTCAATTTATAGATCGTTCTAAAATGCCGCCGGTAGTAAGAGTTGAGTTTTTTATAACTTTCACAGGATCAACTTTAGTTCTTTGCACAAATTTACATAAATATATGTATAATACATAAACTACTACAAAACTGAAGGTAAAATGTTTATATTTTTTTTTACGTTTTCTCTTAGCCTTATCATATATGAAAAAAACTCTCAGTACATTTTTCAAAAATGTAACTATGCATTCAACTCCTCGTATTTTATGTTACGGTTTTAACATGAAAACTAACATTTATATATTTTTATGGAGAATTATCAGAAATTATTATTTCAATATGATATAAATGTTAATTTCTAATAGTTAATTCGCTATATGATACAAACATTACACATGATAAATATAATATTTCCATAATATTATTATGAATGTTAAAATTTTATTGTTTTTAGATAAAAACGTAAACCATTTATACGTATAAATACAAAATAAACAAATAAATGTTTAAACTGTAAAGACCATTTGTTTAAACTTAAAATATACTAACTAAATAAAAGTTTTTGGCTAAAAATTACCCCCACATTTTTTTCTCTAAAAATCGCATTGCGGAGTAAGCTTAAGTTTTGAATAGTATAATTCGAAGTTGTTTTTTAATATAACTATAATATAAGGTAATTAAAGTTATATAGTACTATAATGTATTTTAGTATTTATAAACTAAACTTAAAATTAACTTTTCTAAATAATTATATCATCCATTTTATTTAGTATGAAATTACTTAATTTTATAGTTCTATTAGACAAAAAAGTTTTTTTTGTATTAAAAATAAATATATAGCTTTGCCTTATTACTTTGCGAAATTAATTACCTAAAAATGATATAACTTACTGATCTAGTTTTTTATGGATTTCCACATTACTCTATAATGAGTAGGTATGTTATTGTCAATAAATATTAATAATTAATAATTATGATTAATAATAATACGGATTGGCCATCATAATATTATAAAGAGTTGTTATTATTTTATCGCAACTATAAGTATTGTTTTTTTTTTTATTTTTTTTTTTTATCAAATCTCGTGATTGAGGAAATTTTTATTTAATTTAAAAAAAAAACGTCGAACCACGTTATTCTGCCATCTGTAAGACAGTAATCACTTTAGCATACCACCCTACATCGTTCTTCTCGTCACAGTCCGGGCGGCAAACAGTGCGCGTGTCAATGCTGCAGTGCTAGAGCGCCGTGTTGTGACCGGCGGTGGGCGGAGGATACCGCGGTATAACGAGGTTGGTATATTAGCGGTGTATAATAAACCGCCAAGCGGGTCACGGTTTATTTGGTCAGCGGCCAGTGCAGAAGCAGCACGATGATAATAACCATTATACCACGTCCCCGAGCGTATAATATAGGTAACGGTCTGTATATTATTGTCGGTTAACAAACGACCGGTTGGCCAGGACCGGGCGACGAGCATAGGATTTCGGCGGAGCGGTGGTTGCGCGTAAGAGTGTGTGCACAGAGCAACGTGGCGGACAATAAAGGGCACGACTGGCGTATTATAATAATACGTGCTGCACGTACGGGAGAAGGGACGCGCGAGTCTGCCGTTAATTTGAACGTTAAGCCTCGGTGAACTTTAAGGTAACCACCGGTCTACTACTATATATACCTGCATATACCTACGACACTCTCTCCGTCACTATTATACAATATGTATTATATACGCGTGTGTGTGTGTGTATGCACTCGCAATCCATCCTGCCTGCTCCTTGTCGTCTTGACGGACCCGCATTATGCACACCCGAGTTGAATAACATAAAGGGTGGCTCGTAATATTTCAATATTACCATCATCATCACGTCGTCTTGTTCCGTAATTATTTTGGAATCATAATATAATATTTTATGTATAATATTATAATTCATAATACCGCATGTGTACACGTACTGTAATTCTGTCGGCGAGTAAGATCGGCTAAACCTATTTGTACATAGATATTGATACGTCCCATTTCTGAATAATATATTATTATATACATGTCTCACCTATTCTCAATTTCCGTTTCACATTTGAATGGCACTTATGGGTTCTGTCTACATAGGCTGTGCGCATCGGCGGCAGCACTTCATAAGTAATCCTTATAGTTTTCACACAATTTCCATTTAGAGATTGCGTGAACACATTACTACCATTGATATGTTACCTGTATCGACAGATTTTGCTCCAACTCGACGTACTTCAAGCGAACACTTTGGATTTCTTACGGTTATTTTCAACTAAACCCGAAGATTTAATTGTTTGTTTTTTCAACGATACGAAATAAAATAAAATAATAATAATATGTATAATTTGACTATCAAATACACTATAAGGTTTTATTAATAAAACAGAGATGGCTAATATATATTTTACATACTAATATTAAGGCATTAAGGTAAACAAAGGGAATAATTAAAAACCAGATACTACTGGATCCCACATACCTAGTACCTAGTACCTATAGGATTGATTAAATTAACTTCAAAACTAACGTAAATTATGAACAAGAATTAAATAATATTAGTTATACTTTACTTACTAAGTTTCATTTATTGTAATATAAACAATTATATTTAGAAAAATATACTTATAAAATATTATTTTTAGTTTAAACTTAAATATTAAAATATATAATGTTCTCAGTTTAACTATCACATTGATGGTATGCTTATATTTGTTCGTGAGTTTTCATATAGTGGTGTTTTCCAATACACCCCTCCACCCCTTTTTTCCCATAATAAATGCAAAATCTACTGAACCAAATATCCAGGACGCATTTAAATAATAATCATTATAATACATTTTTTTTATGTTTTATAGCATATAAAGACATACAAACATTTTCGAGTACAATATCATAAAAATTATAATATCAATAAACAATAACAAATAGTTTTTTTTAAATAATACTTAATATTTTCTTTTGTCTTTAATTATAAAAACTGTAATTTAAGTGTTTTCTAATTTTTTTTTCCTGGGAAACTCGTTAAATTTTAAGTCAATGATAATATACACAAAACTATTTTGAGGGAAGACATAATATAATAGTACTAAGTACCTACATTTTATGATATTATTGTAATTAAAGTAATTTGTTTTACTATTAGGAGGTACTACAGTAGGTTAAATTAATTTTTGACAAAATAATTGCATTTGAAAATGTCATTGTGTGTATAGGTTTAAAATAATAATATTATGTTTTAAAATATTCAAATACCTATGAATCATATTTTAAATTATAACAAAATAACTAAAACCATTATTCTTCGTTTATATTTCTAATTTCGTCCAAATTTAAAAAAAAATACATTTTTTTATATATTTTTTAGATTCGTTAGTTACAGCATGAACTATTTATGACCGTATATAATAATATACACACCTAACTTTGCTAACCTATACACAGGATAGTGTCGTATTGTGATATGAGCTTAAAAGCAATTATAATTAATGACAAGTAAAAAACTAATCTGAATTTCACTCAGTAAAAACCTCACTTACTGTTATTTCTTTGAAATTACTTCCTTTTACCTATAAGTGGTTTTTTCATTAGGTACAGTTAAAGATAATATTGAGTAAATCGAATATTTGGCACATAAATTCATCCACACACCATTTCCTTTTGCAATCGGTTGGTAGGTAAATGCAACGTTTTAAGTACCTAAGCTATTCCATCTACCCCCAAAAATTGTTTACAAATAATGATTAGGTTTAACAATTTTACATAATCTACAATAACAAATGTGATAAAGTAAACATTTTAAATTTTAATAAATGTAAGACGTAGGTATTTATTTAGTTTAAATGTTTTTTATATGAAAATAATGTGAAATTAATGGTCATCATATAAAAAGTAACTATAATGGTCGTTCATCTTAATTACAATTTCTTTATGGATAATTCAACGAAACAAATTCGCATTGGGTAAAAATATTTTCCTCGTTATAATCAAACGGCAATAATAAACTTTCATTGTTGGCTCAAAGTTCTTGTTACATCAATTTTGGAATCGTTCCAAAAAAAAAGCTAATCAAATCTCAAAAAAGCATCTGCCAAATTGTAACTTTTAATATAAAATCCATCCATTTGTATTTCTTGTGTACAATTAATACCTATACTTTGTCGTTTATATATATTTTATTATGTAATCATATTAAAACTGAACAAGATAATTATAGATGAAATAATTTATGTTCAAAACTTTTGAAAATGTTATCACGTAAATAGTATTATTTTAATAATGTTTTGAAATGTAAATTATATGATTACATTTTTATATCAATAAGATTTTTTTAAAAATTAACATTCATTCAACGTTAAATAAACCAAGTGGTTGCAAGGTTTCTAAGGCCATCTAATGGCCGTGTCAGATAAAGTTTATTATTTTTAACTCCGAAGAATATTTCATCAGACGTACACTTTTTCGCCGTTTTATAAATACAAATTTAATTATAATAATAATGAAACATTGAATTTATTACGATCATCTTTTGATCATGAACTTTTCGTCATATTTTGTATAAAACATAATTTTAAAACATTGGTTAAATAGTCGTGTTAAGCGATGCGTTTTGACTGGTGTGTTTAGATTTGATCCTAAACGACGAACCATTACTATAGGCTGCAGCAAATTCATTTTAAGGCATTCGTGCTTTACCAACCACTTCTTAGTTAGCAGTCATGACAGCATATTTGTTAGCTTGTTTTCTGTGTTATTTAAACTCTCCAGTCTATTTGCTGCCGTTCTCCGCGCATTATATTTCCTCGGGTTTTTTCTTCATCTCATCGAATTTATCTCGTTCCGCAACGCCGCACAATGAGCCGACCTTGTTTTCTTGGCTATACAATTCCGCTGTCCATCCTCCTAGTCCTATATTATACCTACTAGTTTCCCTGTCCGTCAAAATAATGGTTTTCAACCCCCTACTCACCCCTGACACGACGTATTACCACTGCCGCTGTGAAATAAGCCTACACGAAAATATGATATCTATATTTTAACTTGTTTTCTTATTTATATGAATTATTTTATACATTCCATCATACAAACATATTACACACACGTACATATACACGCCCATGCGTACATATTATATTATACACACTATATAGGTATACGGTTTAAGATTAGGTATATAATATTAAGTAGACACTACATATATGTGTAGATTGTACTATATTATATATACCGCAGTGACTGTTCGCAGAATTTTCACAGTGATTTTATTTTCTAAATGGATTAAAATGTTCTAAATGCAGTAATTCTCTATATTTTGCTACTCGTCGACTCGGGTGTGATGACTGATAACAGTATGAATGTAGAATACCTAACTGGGTGCTTTAAAATCATTTAATTCAAATATCAGCTGAAAATAACGTAAATAGGCGTGAAACATTATTTTATATCAAAGTCGAGTACAATTGACCAATAAGATAAAGTCTGAATCCGTCTCCATTATATCTTGTACGCCGGATGATATTTTTTCTCATTCCAACAATGCCAACTTCCCATAACCGGATTTTGATATCTCTGTTCCACTTACCGGACCTTTAGAAATCCCACTAAACACTTACAAATCGTTTCTTTTGTAAGAAGAAAAATAAAAACATACTACAATTCTCACTCAAAGTTCAACAAAATATCACGAGAAAACAAATGCTTTGTGGTTTCTCTATCCATTTGTTCCTTGATAACATTGTTTCAGTATTCGAGTGTTGAAATTTCTAACAATTTTAGACTTTGGAGGATATTATTTTTACAAGCTATACAAATATTAATACGACTATCATTATTTTATTCATTAACCAACATTAAGGATTGTAAAGTAATTGTATTAGATCAAAAGTTCATAAAATCATATGCATTAGGTACAGTTAAGCCATTCTCTTTTAATTAAAATGTTTTATGTAGGTATTCTAAAAGAGCATTATTGTGAACATTCGATGGTAAATACCCAAGTAAGCTTATTAAAACATATTATTTGCTATTTAATTATAAAATTAATAAGGATTTACTTTTAAAATAAACTCAATAAGTCTTATTTTTGATTAATAAAATGTATAACCTGTATTTACAACACAATAAGCAAATAGTAGTATAATGAATAAAAAATATCTAATAATAATAACAAAACTACTAGTTGAGGCTATACATTGATAAAATTATTGATTTGTACGAAAAATTTAGAAATATAATATTATTATATTATTATACTGTTAAATACTAAAATTACCCTTCGTCGGAATATTTGGAGAATTATCTCCCGGTAGCCTTGTCATTTATTATAGAACATAATTAATTCATATAATACTACTGAAAGAAAAGTGACACATTAAAAATTGTCGATTTTCGGGTTTTGATAATTCTAATACGAATTGCTCTGCTCTATCTTTTAGTTAACTTGATAAAATCTGATAACTTCACTAAAACTGAAATAAAACCTTTGATAATATGTGATTATTCTCGCTGAAAGTTTTTAATGATTTTATCACTTTCTCGCTTCAATAATGTCACAACTCATTGAACTCAAATTTTTTTTTATATTTCGAGTTGTGACACTATTCTTGACCGACTTGATACAATTTCATCTTCAGCAAAATGACACAAACTAAGTTTTTGTAGAGTACTTACTCGCTATCTATATATGGTTTTGAACAATATAAAATTATTAAAATTATATAAATAGCATCAGCCAGCAACCAAATATTCTATTATCACCATAATAATAGTTTTGTTGAATTCCTGCTGCTTGATGATCGTAATTTTATTAAAGGCATAATATTATAATACAGTGGTCCATGTCTTAAACATTATAAATAATATCATAAATGTATAACCATTAAGAACTGTGGTACCTATAAACTATAGTTACAAGTTTCAATGGGTATATTTTAAATAATATTATTAATACAATTTATTATTTTAATTGATATACCTAGGTATAATTATATTTAATACTCAGTTTTGAGTTGTGCCACTATTCTTTCAGCAAGGAATATACACAAAAATGATTATTTCAGTCATGAACAGTGACATAAGTCAAAATGTTTTCAAATATTTGTTAATAATATTAATAATAATTCGTCCTTTTGTAACATCTACCAAGTCTATTTTAAAAACAATGTAATTTAACATATTTCTATCAAAACAGCATATAAATTTAATGGAAATTAGATTTGTAATGTATTTTTTAAACGTTAAATAGCTGATTACCAACAGTTGTGTTTTTTTGAGTTGTGTCAATATTTTTTCAGTAGTTTTCTCACCATTTATTGGATACCTGTCTTATTGTTTAATATACAAATATAATATTATATTAGTCACTCAGACACTAGGTTAAATCTAATAAACAATAAACTACCTACATCTATATTATGTATATTAATAATAATAGGTACCTACCTATATATATAATTCAATACATGCAATTCTCATAATATTGATGACTATTAAAATATAACACCGTAAACCTCCTATTTTATTACCTACCCAAATTTAATAGGTATAATATTATAACTGTTTATGAAGTAAGACATAATAATTAACATAATTTTATATTGAAAAATTTTCATTTATACATAAACATAAACAATTATAATTTTAAATTTATCAAGTAATTTATCAAACTTATAACCAGTTACAAATATCCTAAGTATCTTATATAGTGTAACAAGATACACAGTTTCAGTGTAAATTGTAGCTTGTAACCACTTAGGTGTAACTAGTTGAGTCATTCACCCATCCCTGGATAATGGATATATTATATAGACATATAGTATAATATGCGTTATGAATCGTGCATACAGTTTTAAATCCCAGTTACACATCCAGTACTTGATTACTAGCATAATATTTCATAATATATTACCAAAACAACAATATTATTAAAGTAGGTAGGTATATCGGTTATGATTATGATGTTATGGCGATGGACAACGAGAATAGAATTAAAGAGTGACAACACCAACCATATACATATTATTTAATTGCATTGTTAATACATATTACTATTACAAACTGTCTATATTATTGATATAAACTATTATATACCTTGACGGTACAACTACATATATTAAAATGCTTCTACACCTCGGCCCCGTCTTGTCACAAATGTCGTGTAGGTGTATACAATATAACCGTTTTGAAATTACATTTAAATAATGGTTAAGTAATTTACTAGTATTAGGTAGGTAGGTACAAACTGATATCATACACCTCGTAACATTATAAATGAACCATAATGTGCTGCATTAAACAATTCATAATATGGCAGATTACAAAATAAAAAATGTAATTTCTTATAATTTATCAATAAATCAAATATCAGGCATAGCCAATATTATACATCAATAGCTTATATCTACGAAAATGTGCTAAATCTATTATTTCACATATTTTATTTTTTCATTAGTATTGTAATGAAAAAATGTCTGTATTATATTATAAATTATTTTGTGTTAGGTCAAAGGTTTCAATTTTTTACCATTATCATTCGATTATCCGAAAGGAAGAAACGAAGGCCAAACATTATTCAATAAAGCAAAACTAGTGGAAAAATACAAGGGATCAGGACATTTACATAAACTGATCATAAATCATACTGGCGCTTAAGGCGCCGCAAGTATGGTTATATTGGTTCACCTCCGCATTTCGCTACTGACTCCCGTCCAAAGAGGTTTTTGCATTGTCTAACAAGTATTGAAAAATCCATTAAAATCCAATAGACCCGATAATAAATTAAAATAAGCAATTCATTTAAGTTTTAAGATCATTACTGTTTATTACTAATATATTATTATAGCTAACGGGGTGGTACAAATTTAACATAAATTATAATTTTAATTAAAATAACATTTGTATCATATACAGCTTTTACTATACAGTTACATGTTGATTGTTTTCGATTCTGAACAGAGCAATGAATGGTTTAACAATTATGTGTGATTTATCTGACGTATCTTTAGGAACAGTTAAAAATGCTTCAATTTAAATTTGTACACAGACATTATTAGTATAAAATTTGATTTAAATTTCTAGTCAGTACTTTTGTAGTTAAAAAGTAAAAATGCAAAGTAATTTTCGAAATAATCAGGAAAAAACAATTAGAAGAATACCTATCTATGAAAATTTTTTCACTAAATCAGTGGATCATAAATTCAATTTTGTTATTTTTTTTTAATCGAAATTTAAAAAATAAACAACAGAATAAATTTGAATTGTATATAAAAATATATTTATAATAGCTTTTTCTGGACATTATAATATGATTTTCAAAATATTTTATACTATTTATGTAACATTTGAAATTTCCTACTTTTTTAAGATTAGTTTTCGGTTTCTGTTTGATAATTTGATAATTTGATCATAATATAATTATTATTATGATCGTAAGTAAAAAAAAGTATGAAAATATAATACAATTTTCTTTATAAATTGTTTTCACCTCATGTATCATTAAAAATAGATAGGTAATCACATTATTTTACAAGCGTTTAAAGATCAAATTTTTATAATAACTGACAACACTATGAAAATATGTAAATTATTTCGTAGTTAACGATTTATAAGATTCATAAGTTTAACATCTAAGGTTTGAACTTTTGAAGTATAATAATAGTATAGTAATAGTATAGTATAGTAACATGATTCCTACTAAGTTTTTCTTTTGGAATTTAAAATAGTTAAACGTAAAAACACATACATTTTTTATGAGTTTAAATTTTGATGATAGTGCTTGATATTCAAACGTTATGTATATGGATTTATTCTCAACAGATTTTTTTAGTTTTGTTATTTTTTAAAAATAAATAAATATACTACACAATGACTTGAATAATAATTTAATATACCCGATAAAATCTTCAAAATATTCTGACTAACTTTAAGATATTTGTTTTATATATTCTAATTTATTTAGTTTTTTTTTTTTCAATAAAGCCAATAAAGGGTATCGAACATATTCAATTTTGACCTCCCAAAAGTACTAACTAGATCCAATTTGCTAACAGAAACTTCTATCAAATTTGATGATCAGGGCTTTTTTCTACAAGTAAAAGTGTTTTCAGATACAAAAAAAAACACACACACATCATTGTAAAATCAATACATTCATATTATGTATGCTCAAAGTCTAAAATATTATATTAATTATTATATAATAAATATACCTATGCGATTTGTTTTGGGCAAAAATAAGTGTATACCACCATATTATAGAACTAGTAGAAAAATCAACAACTTATATAATTAATAATACATAAAATACTATTAGAATTAAATTATTAATGTAAATAATACTGTTATCCCCATGGCCATGTCGCCGAGGGTATTTTTATTAATAAAAAATAAAAATACATAGTGAAATATCCATAGAATTATAGGCTGATAAGCCGTCTTTACTCAGAATCACTTTTGTATCGTTGAATTATTATTGAATTCAAATTTAACACATTCATCTATACTTGGATACCTATTGGTATTAACACCAAAAAAGAAAGATGCAACTAAATTTGGTCATGTATAAATCATTTGTAGATGCATGTGTGGATATTTTAAATCTAATAGCAATGTTAAATGATTGCATATTAAAACCATAATTTCGAACAAATTTTAGCTTGTCTAAGATGGTATTAAAACATTTCATCACTATTTCTTATTTATTTTTTCACCAGTTTCCCATTAACTTCAATGAATTCTTGAAAATTACCACTCTGAACCTCTATTTAAATTTTAAATTACCGTAAATACTGTCTATATTATATCAAACTCACAATCAATTGATGAGGTTTCATAAAATACTTTGAGCAATATTTCTCAGATCCTCATATGCTTCGAATATAGATACATAGTACATTAAATAAATTCTTTGCCAGAATCTAAACACGTTTATGCATATTATCATCACCCATGATTGCACAGGTTAATGTATAAATTGAAATGTAACAATGTAGATAATATTAATTTGAAATTAGAGAGCCTGAGAGGTTTGTATTTCTTATCTTTCATTTGTCATTTATTTTTAAGCCCATCGTATTTAATGAACGGATTTAATGTGGAAACTTATCAAAAATATTAGTACTTGTCCAACTAAATGGAATTTTAGAGTAATATCACACTTGACTCAAACTCAGTAGGTTGATTAATTTACATTTTAGTTAACGCACTTACACCAATAATTCCTATAATATGTTTACATGTTTTCATGTTTACTGCGGTTTACAATACAATATACTTATTAGACAAATTATAATAAGTACGTAACTCTAAACTTTAACACGAATGTATACAATTTTATTTATAGGATTTCTACGTTAAATTTGTTATTAACAACATATTGACCTAGTACTATAATACATTTATTAGTAAAGTTATAACTTTTAAGTTACAATGACACTCATATTATTATTCTCATAAACATTAAAAGTGTATATAATAGATTGTCCTTAATGTTTACAATGAGTAACTTAACAGTATTCAAAATAAAAAAATGCAATAAGTCTGCTTTAGAAATGATTAATTTATACATTCAAATTACTTATCAAAATAACTTATCTTAATGATGCCATTGAATAATAGATTTCAATATTCAGATTACGTTCTCCAGATACCATAACTGTTCCGTTGTTTGGCCCAAGTTTCAAATTTAGTATGCTTCTATTGATTTTTCTTTTCCACTCCCAGGTTTATTTCAATAAAACTTACATTTTTTTGGCTTTAATATAATTGTATAACGATAAAAAAATGGTTAACTAAGATATTATTTAACTTTAAATACCTATAATATAAATTTACTTTTTTAAACTTACTAAGTTCTTCGTTACGAAATGGCGTATTTCTTTGTGGATGGTTCTAAAACTAATTGAGTTTCTGACTGTGTAAATTTAAACTGAAAATAAATAGTAAAACTAAGTTTCTGTAACGATGTTGGAGCTATGAGTTATGAAAATCAGCTATTCCCATTACATTTAAAATCGATAACACATTTTTCACATAGCTGTTCAGTGCACACGCCTAAATCTTATATTTTTCTTATGGAGTGACCTCTTAAAAACTAATGATCTAACCGACACGATGGACCATAGAGTAACGCCCAACACTTAACGCCCAAAAATAAATCTTAGTATAGTGGGTATACTTGATGGTCTTTCCATTAAGCCATACGAAAAATATCGTTTGTACGTTTCAATTATGATAATTATTATGATTGCACTTGTTCATCAAAATTTTCCTATTTATAAAAATGCTTTAATTTTAATCCATTTAAAACATAATGCTTGAAACTTTTGCCAAAACATAAACACGTTGTCTAATGCATCAACGAATAATCACATTTTATATAGTATACGTTAGCCGAAGATGTGCAATCATAAAAGTATTTATACGTATTAAGCAATTTAATCTATATTTTACTTGGTGTTTTTCTAACTATACTAGACATGCAATTAAAAAATTACAAATTACAGTATGTACTGGCCGAAAAGCATGGCGGTTTTTTTTTATCTACGATTCACATATTTCGGTTTTTTTTTTATTTGTTATCGTAATTTTTTATCTGCACATATTATAATAATATGCCTGTTGTAATTACTTTTTGTTCAAGTTTTGTTGTGTATACCTACCTACCTACGCTTAATAATTGTTAAGAACAAAAAAAAAATCCTTTTACCTCGATCGCGTGTCATTAAAAAATAATAATATAAATTTCCATTTGTATAGTATCATGCATGCCTATATCATATTGATCTCAGGCTATTCCACACTAAATATTATAAATAACCGATCGAATAATAGTTCTGACAACAACACGATTGTTCGACCTATATACCTATGTGCTAAATCGATAAAACAATATTCTAATGTAGTGGTCTTCAAACATGATAATTGAGTTGACTCGTAAAGTCGTAACCCATTTTGGAAATATTTTTTTTTTTTTGTAAATTTATGTCAGATCTTATATGAACAAAAAAAATCAATATACATTTGTAATCAGGCTATAAGAATTACCTATACTGCAGTTACATTGTTTTAAATATGTATACTAAGTAGCGGAGCGAGGATTTTGCTTTTGGGGGATGATAATTTGTTATAAGGAAGGCTTAACTAGGATCCAACATAATTTTGGTAATCTGCCGTTTCCATGGGTATACCTATAACATTTAACATTTTAGACTTTTACAGCAACCTTGGGAAAGGCTACATGGTATCAGCCCTATCAGTAAAATATGCATTATTTTAGGTACGCTTCTAGATTCAAATACAATTGTATGTATATCATTTTTATAAGATGATATTGTAGTATATCGTATAAATTTACAAGATTGACAATTTTTCAATGATTATTTTCATGTAGTCGTTTTGTTTGAAAAATGTTAATAGGTACAAATGTACAATGATAGTTTTAACAATAATTTATTGTTATTTAATTAGGTGTTCAGGTTGTGTAATTATTTTTTATGTAATTTTTTATAATTGTTTTGTTCTTTGTTACAGCTGCGAAAGCACACGTCATCGACATTGTCGATCACTAGTGGGATGAAGGTTAGCGGTTCAGGTGGCCGAGGCGATAGCGGCGTAGTGGGCGAGGAAGCCGGCATAGCATTGGTTAGCATACATTCCGACTATCCCCGCTACACCGAAGAACGTACCGGGTTGGTGTGCAAGGTACCTATATCATACTCATAACCTTCTAATTATATTACCGTAGATATTATAATGTTGACGATTGCCTCTTCCAGTTAGTGGCCAGTGGGTACCTACCTATAAAACAGCGCTTGAGTGTCTGGAAATTTGACTACGTAATATTTGCCATCTCTCCCGTTCTCCTGCAGATAATATTATTATACCCTCATAAATATCTACTTATTTACGGCGCAGAGGGTATATTACAAGAGCGCTCGTTTGATATGTAGGTACAACTGGCAGCGTGTGTCGTAGAGAGTAACGCAAACTCGGCGTGGCCCTCTTTTTATTATTTTTCTTAACGCATTTAAAAACCTAATTTTCCTCCACCCCACCAGCGCGATATTAATGGACTCGAAAATATCCAACCATAAAAATGATAAATGTTCTACTTGAAAGTATAAAAAAACAAAAACAAAAGGAAAACAATGCAAGACAAATGTAGACCGTTCGGCCGTCCTGAAAACGTTATTCCGACAATTTTCTATGATTAAACCGCAAATAATCATCATCTGCGTTGTGTAAGATTTTATATTCTTTCTGGCTCCGTCGCCGACGGCCGTACAGAGTGGGATGTGAGAAAGACGACTCGGAAAACACTACAGTATTATAGTTTTTGGATTTCAACAAAAACATCCACGATTTCGGTTTAAGTCTTATATAATTGAAACTCAGACAAAACCACGCGTCCAATACACGGCACGAAATAATATGTTGTTTATACATTCGATTATAGCATTATAGCACTATCATTCGATGTCATGTAATCCGAATAAAGTTTAATATTTATTGGTTTCTCCCTACCCCTTCACTGTTTACAAATGACAACAACGCATACAGTATATAATATTAAGTTTTGAAATACATCCGGAGTCACTACTTATTTGTGAACATTAAGCAATCGATTATACTGCATGTCATACGATAACCCATACCATATACATAAATATTAATACTATTACAATGATTTACAGTACTGAGTACTACCAGTGATATCCTCTATTCGAAATTGACTATTTAAGCTATCTATATAATCAATTTTATCATACAAATTGAGTGTCAATTTAGAATACATTTTGTTACGACTATTTCAAAACGTTATTAAAATACATAGGTTTTTCATCTTTAATTTTTAATAAAATCTACAAATAGCATTTATTTATTGAATTGAATATGTGAATACAAATATTCCAAAATAATTATTTATAAACAAATACCCGTTATTACACATTAACTCCATATAATATCTTTGTAGGTTTTGGCAGAAATTGGTATTCAAACTCACATAGATATAATTTTCAATGTCGGAATATTCAATATAGTACAAAATATTTTTTAAAAAAAAACGATAATAAATTAACAATTTAACAATTTAAAACTATATTTTAAGACAAAATCATTTAAACATTTCACTTAATAACATTTTACTTATTGATACACCCACCTAAAAAATATTATTATTGCTTTTAAGTAGATTATAAAAAACTAAAATTTAGTTTTAAAAAACATCTTTTTTTTAAATAATATGCACTTTTAGAGATTGAATTAATTGAATGTTGATAAGTGGTAACTGCTAATACGATTTACATTAATTGTATCTAAATTAATTATTTATACTTAACTGTCATAAATACATAAATTTATAATTTATTACTTTCATATACTATAGGAATATGAAATGGGTTTCCATAAGGGTGTAAAGGTTTTTATCAATATTACTATACTTAACTTTGACCAATTAGGTATCTCATTTATTTCAACTCACATTTAACTATTTGACTTATAATTAAAAATTAATTTTATGATAAATATATTATATCCTGTATTCCTGTAGGAGAAGATACGATATTCAAGTTACAAAAATAGTTGGAATTTTAAAATAATCATATGAGATGCTTGTCATTTTTGTTATATATCTATATGCACCACTCCGTATATTCAAATGACCCATTTAATGTTATGCATATTATTAATATTCGTACTCTGTATGTTTATATAACTGATCATTTCATCCTTAAATTAAAATATACAGCGCGGGGTACAACTTTGCATAATATAATATAGGCACTATATTATGCACTTCATTAAAGTTCAGTGAAAAAATGATATTTTTACGCAAAATTTAACCTTTCCTGAACGGAAAGGATATAAAAATCTTTACTTATTCCATTTTAAACTGATTCAACATTTTTCCGCCCCACTGTAGGTAATCACTACCGGAGTATCGAGGATTTTCTTTTTGCATCTCGACTTCCTCGCAATTTGCTTAAGATCCTGCGTGTGTATACTGGATTAAGGTCGAGAAATCTGCTTTACGCCGGTTTCCATCGCTCTTCCACTCATACTCACAAATAAGTATGTGTGTGTGTGTGTGTGTGTGTGTGTGTAATAAAATACCACGCACGACGCACCCACACAGCTGAAATCTCCTCCTCATTTTTAGACGCTTTAGTAAAGCTCCAAGAAATCGTTTGGAAGACAGAGTGAAACCTTTGGTAGAATCGATAAACTCGCTCATAGTACCGGTTAAAACAAACGAACCATAAATTTTAATGGCAGCAATCTCTTTATGACAATATCTCAAGTGCTTTATTAGCATGTAAAAAAGATAAACCGTTTGTGATAAGACAATAATATTTATTAAACATCATACAGTCGGAAAAGCATTAATCAAATATTATACTCGTACGATTCGTCGTATTAATTAAAATGTATTATATCCAACTACCCGGCAAGCCCACGCTAAGTATAAAAAAGAGCACCTTAAAATAAAAAGAAAATAGCGCCTAAAATACACACATAGGCAAAACACACACTTAACTGCAGGACAATATTATATAACAGCAAAAAACACGATTTACGAAATCAATTTCTGGCAAAAATTGTGAAAATTATATGGATAATAAATAATTTAAGAAATATACTCATGTCAGGAAATTCTCAGAATTAATATTTTGAAAAAAGTTATTACGTTCTAAATTATATTGATTAAAAAAATTCTAAAATATAAACTACTTGATTTCGATAAATGTTTTTAACATCAAAGTTGTTTTTATAATCAGATTTACAAATTGGCAATTTTGAATTTTTCTAAATTTTTATTTTCTGTATTAAATTTTTTTTTATTATTTACTTGTAACTTAAGTGACTAAACATTATATATATAAAAAAAAATTTTAATATTGATTAGAACAAAAGTTATGTCTGTCATCTGTCAGTCTTTCTGTTACTCCTTGTAAAGGATAATATCAAAATAATATTTAAATCATAAAACCTATATGTTTCTATATCAAGTATCTTGTACCTATGGATGATAGTATACAACATTTTTATTTTCATAACTTGCGCTCGTCGTTTAACTCTAAAAACACGTTCCCATGTTTCTCCAATATTAGAGGGCCGGTTTTTGCGTTCTTTGCTTTGAAAGGTATAATGCCGTGCAGATCGGTGCCGGTTTTGAGTCGATCTGCCCAAAATTCTAATCACATGGGCCATTTCAAGTCTCCGGAATGCACGGCCGTCGGCCACCGTACAACAGCGCGACACGTAAGTTTAATTTAATCTTAATCTTATCGGCGTTCAGAGGTCGAACGTTATCGACAACTGCAGCGAACCGGCATGACGAGGCCCACACCTCAAACGCCATATATACACCTCGTGTGCAGAAATGCATAAACACCACTGAGTATACAACGAAGTGATTTTTTTTCTACATTTTAACTAGCCGCCCCGTCGAACCACTACCGAGACCATGAGCGCAAAGCAGAAGTCACGTTGCCCCGGCTGTGGAAAAGAGTTCATCTCTGTTAATGATCATTTAGCAAGAGAGTCCGGCCCCTGTGGAGCTATTCGAGCGCAAAGACTCATTGATGCAACTCCCGGCCTTCCGTCACAGGCACAGTAAACCCAATAGGACAAAATGGTCGAGCTGCGAACGCTGAGGCACACGCAAACAATTAGGCTAACGACAGTCTATGCATTATAGCTCTAGAATCCAATGCATACGCCGAGAGACTTACGACTTTCGCCAACATGGCCAGTCACCCGAACTTACTAAAAGTTTCGATAAGCTCGTTTCGGAATTCTTAGTGTTTTTATTCGAGACAAATAACAAGCTGCCTGGTTTTTCTGACGATACCACAATAATCGCCAAACACTTGGCCAGCGCTACCACTCTCGTGAACATAGCCAAAGACCTATTTGCTAACGAAGGAATTCAGACAAACCCAACCAAATCTACGATCATCAACGTAGAAGACTGACAGCTAGTGCCAAAGAATCTAACACTCTTAGACAATTCAGTAATCTCTCCAGGGAAAGGCAACACCTGAATAAAATATCTAGATTTTAATTTCAAAGAAGAAAATAGTTTTCAACGGCAAGAGTTCTCTCTCTCAATTAGAAAAGGATTTTAGAAATTTAGTAACTTCTCCTCTACTGCATGGAGACCAGAAACTTAACATACTAGACCAATATGTTTACTCAAATCTAATATTATATCCTATGCAAACCACTCCCGTAGACCTTCTCGATAAGGTAAGAGAAGGAACCAGGGAGATAATATGTGTACTTCCCGCCGACACTCGATTCTGGTTTAGTACACGGGTAGGAAATATCGGGGCCTCGGAATGTTAAGAGTGACATGAGAGGCTTCTATTCAGCATATCGCCATCGCCCAAAAGTTAGAGCGCGTCCAAGAGCCACACATTATACGAACTATATGTACACGAGTATTGAACGGTAAACTGTGTCGTAAGGCAACTCACAAAGTGAGCAGTCTGCTATATTTATATATTTATATTAATAAAGTTGTTTATATATAAGTAACTACAGATAACAGTATACAACTTGAATACATTTTCAAATTATATATTAAGTATAAAAGTTAAATGTTCAATTTATTCAGTTGTATGGTGTTTTTTTTTTTTTCAGGGTACCAGCTTAGTAGGTTCCAGTGGTAATATAACCGGCAGTAAACACAAACCAAACGTCGGATACAGACTGGGTAGGCGTAAAGCACTTTTCGAAAAACGAAAAAGAATCAGTGATTACGCTCTAGTGATGGGAATGTTTGGAATTATAATCATGGTCATCGAGAATGAGTTGGCCAGTGCAGGAGTATACTCGAAAGTAAGTCTATAATATACTATTATTCATAATGTGATCGGTAGGTACGTGTCTATCAGTATCACATTATGTAATATTCCACAACTTAGAATATTAAATGGTTTATTTTGATGATTACTTTCTCAGAGTTATTTGGATACTTATATAAATATTGATATTAAAAACGACATAAATTATAAAGATGTCAACATTTCCCAATAAAACATATCTATAAACGATTTAGTCTGATTTAAAATACAATTCAAGCTACAGTAGTTATATTGAATTAATAATAATAGATTCTTATGGTCTAGTAATTTATAATCAAAGACAGTACTTAATTCTTATATTAGTAATTAGAACCATTTTTTGAGTTATATTCAAATTTATTTATTTAAGTACTAAGAGTTGTTAACTAACAAAGACTTACAGCTATAATTAAATCTTTATAAATTATCTAATAATTACCATGTATCCATGTATCCAATCATTGAAATTATTTGTTTAGTTATTTAATCTTGATAGTAGAATATTAAACAGCAATAATAGATACATATAGTTTTATCCTATAAAAAGATCTGAAAGGTGCCTAATTCGTATATATTTGATAACTAATAACTAATAAGTATATGGCACAGCGACTAAAATTATTATCATTTAAACAAATTTAAAAATTGTAGCTTAATGAAAACGTTATTGATTGTGTTATTATGCATACATAATATTACACTTAAATTTGATTTTCTAAATAATATTTTGATTAACAATTACTTTTTCTAACAATATATATTCTAACTGAATACCTATTTTTCAAGATATTTCAACTATATTTTATAATTGTATCAATTGCCAATTATACATATATTTCAAAAACTAAATTGAAAAGAAAATATATTAATAAGGTTTCAACTACGAATTCAAAGAAAAACTACATAATATATAAAGTATAATTTTTTTCGCAAACGCATTACAATATTGCTAACAAAATGAATAAGAACCATTTTATTACATCAGAAATATTTAAGTCAATAACAAAATACCATTACATATATTTTTGTATAAATATTAGTTTCAAGGTTGTGACAAATACCTATAATACCTGTAAATTATGGTTAACAGTCATTAAAATAACCATACTTAAAATCGATATAAAAAATGAGCCATACCAAACAAAACAAACATTTTTAAATCTACAAGTTTTTAAATGGAAAGGAAAAATTATTATAATTTATGTAATCAATTATTTTAAAAGTCAACAAAGTCAATTTATAGCTTAGAATTTGTAGTAAAATCGGATTATATAGTTACCTACTATTCTGAAATAGATCAAATCCATAAAAATTTGATAAAAATAAAAATACAACAATTACATTAATAATATGAATTATACTTATTATATAATGTAATCGTGAAGTTGTCTTATTATGTTCTCATCACAAAAACAATAAATATCTGATTAAAATTATAAAACTGTAAATACCATGTACCTACAACCTACACTTTATAAGTTTATACAAAACCTTGTAAATTTATTGTAGGTATAGAATAATAATTTAAAACCGCTTGTCGAAATAAGTATTTAAGCATAGTTTCATCCTTACATTTTGAATTATACAAAAAAAGTTAAATTAAATTGCATTACTTGTTGACAAAAAATACCAACGTTATGTAAATAATTAAACTGTAAGACAATATTATTGACAAATATCTATAGAATAATAGTATATGAGACATGAAAGCCATAAATCATGAAAGCTTGTTAGGAAAATCAATGAAAACCCAAGAGCACAGTAGTAGACCTTTATTAATATAATAATATAACAACGAATCAAGTTGCAGTACAACAGCTATTGATGAATGGGAAACCGTGTAACATAATACAGACTACTGAGCTTATTTTAAAGATAAAGAGGGCCAAAATGTTAGTGGGTAAGTGGCAACTCGGTTCAAATGAGAATTAAACAAATAAAACGGATAATATAATTGTAAAATTAATTAGTTCTTCACATTGCCTCGAACATAAAAAAACCATTGACTCCTTTATTTTAGTTTCAAATAGTTGAAAAAGTATTGTACTCCGGTAAACGAATTAAATTAAGTAATTAATAATTGTTCTTAAGTGAAACGTTTTACTATGCTGAAGTATGATATGAAATATGCATAACTTATGTGGATTGTAAATACAATTATACGAATCATAATACTTAAATGAATACAAAACTAGAATTATAAGATTCTAACGCAACATGTTGAACATAGTGAAAAATAGTTGAAAACGTTTCACGGAATAAAGTATAAACAATACACATATTTTATAGAAGTATTTTCGTTAAATTTTGGGCACTGTAAACTTTTAAGAATAAGTTAGTGAAAAACAAAAACTTAGCTTGTAAACGCCATTTATTTCCAATTTCATATTCTTTCCAATAACTTAAATCAAATTCTCAAAATATTTCCAGTTCACCAGTTATTACACAGTATTAGCTTAATATTTCAATTTGGATTTTGGAGTAAAGCGATTTTTCATGCACTCTGCTTACTTCTGCTGCTAACACCCTTCACGTTTAGTTTTATTATATTTACGTCAATATAATATATAGCTGATTGAAATCTCGTTTGCGTTATTTTATTTTAAAAACGTATTTATTCATCCGTAATGATTGAGCAGATCTATTAATGATAACCTTAGGACCACATACTGTGTGTACGCTGTATAGAATAAGTCCTATAAAATGTTATAAAAAATGGAGGAAAATAATTAATACCTACAACGAAAAGCCCATAGGAAATAATTATCAAAGTATGAAAAACGGAAAAATTCCTGAAGAAGGCTATGATATGTCCAACTCACAAAAAGGGAGATATGGAGGATTGCTATAATAATAGTGATTTTAATTGTACCACATAAAATGTAATCAAATTTAATTAAGGATACATGATACAGATGAAAGGGAAATTTGCAAATGATGGATATCGAGGTGCTAATATAAATATTTAATGAAAATTGTAAATCTTTACCATTTTGGAATTACAATCAAAAACAAATATCAGAAACATGTTTTACTTAAAAATTCCCGTTTTTCTCAATTATTTTGGAAAGTACTGACAAATTTTTACTTTTAGCTCCATAGTACCTAACCAGAAGGTGGCCAAGTTGAACATCTTTTACCGTTTTACTGCTCCAGAGATGATGACAGATACAAGTAAAAAACTCACATCATTGTAAAACCAATACAATTATCGCTACCCTCAAAACTAAAATATCAATAACTGGTTTTCATTATTTTTTTTATAAGCGTTTATTATTAAAATGTTGAGGTAATATGTGATAATATACAATATTAAGTACGAAATAAATTATTAGGTAGATAAATGTGTACGATGTACCTATTAAATTATTAATTTAAAGAAGTTAAACCTCAAAATCAAATACATGGTGAATATTGAATAGTATAATATTATATTATCCTACCTATTATTCTTCTTCTTCTCGAGCTTTTACAGTACCTTGAAGGACTTTTGCTGCCTCTACGACGTTCCTCCATCTATCTCTGTCAACGATGTCTGCTATTGTCTCTCCCTGGGTGCACTTATTGAGATCATCCTATAACAAAATAAATAGAACAATAATTATTATCTTAGTAAAAACTTAAAATCACTTTTAATCGTTCTTAATATAAATATTAATAGAATGTAAAATATCCTTAGAAATAAAAACGAACAGACAATGTCCTCTAGGAATCAATTTTTTTAATTTCCGTGGATTTATTAATTTATTATTAAATTTAAATTAACACATATATTACAGTGATCTACTCACTGAAGAAATAGGAACACTATAAAACTATTATACAGCAGTGCGACTTCTCCCGATTTTATTCATTATACCTACTTACTAAAAATCGAATTAATTCTTTGCCATCAATAAAATATTATTTTTAACCATCTTAGCAAAGCGAGCTTCCTGGTATTTCTTTTTCTTCAATAGTTAATACCATAATACCACAAATAAATATTGTACAACCAAATTTAATTTAATGTTTATATAACATGCCCATTGCCCTCGGGTTCTCTGTTATTAGGTATTATTCGTATTAATATATTTTAATAATATATTATATTATGCATTATTTATGTAAGTGTACACGAAATAGTAAATATGATATTTCACATATTAAGTATTTATTAATGTAAGCTATGCAGGGGAAACGTTTAAAAATGACAAAGAAATTAATAATATAATCTATTTCTAAGTTATTTTTGTATAAATATACAATACAGGTACCTACTATAATACAATATATTATTACACAACACATTATTACTCAGCTACGCGTAATTAAATATTTATTAATTAATGAGTTATGTTTTCGAGTGTTCTACTTCACATTTCATATTAAATGTTGATAAACAAATATGTTAATGATCTTCTATAGGTGTTTAGAACACTTTAACTAATAAATAATTTGGTAGCTAACAAATTACATTATAGTTAATCTGCAACCATTCGATTTAAGGTCCTCATTCTTTAAAATAATGCAGGAATAGAAAAATATTTACATACGTGAATTTATTGTTTATATTCAGGCGTGTGCGATTAGGTCAGTGTCACCAACAATACGAAAGGTCGGTTTAGGTAGATCGATTGGTTGAGATTCTATGAGCATAACATTCGTCACGGTGCTGTCACTATAAATAAGCTAGGCATTACCACCTTGCGACACGATTAGAGTAGTGACAAGATATCTCGATTGTAGACATAGGTAATATATTTCACCGTTCTACGAATCGATCTTTTAGTAACAATAGGGGATGATGGAAAATGTTTAGTTGCTGACGGAGATCAATATAGGACATTTTTCAACGAAACTATTATTCCGTTCGCAATGGTGTATTATTCGAGAAATGTTGCCTTTTTAGTTGCCTTGCTGCCAATATGTACCTAGCTACAAAAAACAAAAATAATAAAGCTTCAGTTTATAAATTTACTTAAAACTAGTTTACTGTTAAAAAATATAAGATAAAATGTATATAACAAATTTCAAATAATATATTGATTAGGTACATACAATAATATTTCGCATAATTTGTATTTATGAATATTACTACAGCAGAAAAATATTCCAATACATATCTTATATTAATACTTGGGTACTGAAAAATAATATAAATAAAAATAATAATAAAAATAAGTTCAACCTCTACCATCATCAAAATCCCCTCTCGTCCTATGCTCGATTCAAATCCATTTCATATTTCTAGGTATGCTAGGTACTCATTATGAAGATCATAACTCTCTTCGAAGTTGTTAGCTAATTTAGGGGCGATTGTAAATTCTCCCGATTTTAATGACATGTAAACTCTCCGATGGTCACTCTCCGGGTCTACTTCAGTACTACTAATCTAAAATAATTCAGTCCGTCGCCTATTATCATAACTTTTTATCGCTTATTATTTATTTTATCATTAGTAAGTTTTGTTAAAAATGTAGACATGCTTACTTTTAAATTATAAGAATATTATGTCTGATAATGTGTAATATGATTATGATTATGTGTAAATGTGTTATAATATAATTATTGTTTTTACTTATTCTCTATTCTACTTTTTGCTTGCATCGGTATAACTAATAACATCTTCCACATTGACAATTTCAATTTCTCCGCATAATGTATATATTATATATAAGTGCTGTGCATTTATCCACACTATTTTTCCATTTGACTTCACTACTCGATGATAGTGTTGATTGTTAATGAAAAATAAATGAGGACATAATCAACACTTCTTTGTTCCTTTGACTTAAAACATGCATACAACTTGGTTGATCCATTAAAGTCAATATCGTTTTAAATATTTAAATTAAAAATACAGGTTAACGGTAATACAATTGATAGGTAGTAAAAATTTAAAATGATAATCACAATCTCTGCAGTGTAGCCAATTCATGGGGTAGCAATAACATTTAAAACAACTCGGGAGAGTTTACATATTTCCTTCAGGTAAACATAATATTGACCCGGGAGAGTTTACACATTTCCTTCAGGTAAACAAATTATTGACCAGGGAGAGTTTACCCATCGGAAGAGTTTACCATACAATCGGGAGAGTTTACCGCCTCCCAAAATACTAAAATTAACTTCGTATTCAGAAATGGGAGAAAGAAGGGTCTAAATTAGGGAGGTGGTAAACTCTCCCGTTTGTATGGTAACTCTCCCGGGTCAATATTTTGAGTAATTTAGACACTTCTTTCTCCCATTTCTGAATACGAAGTTCATTTTAGTATTTTACATAGGTACTTTTAACTAGTTGACTATTTCTAATTGATATAAGTTATCTTAGCCTATACTACTTGTATAGGCGCCATCTGTTAATTTGAATAATTTATCTATATTCCATTAAATAAATAAATACATTTTTAAAAGCTTACAGAATACTGCTGAAATATAGGTTTTTTCCAGATAAAATAATGATATATTAATATTCATGTATTATAATATTACATGGTCTAAATAATATATATATATAATTTTTACATTAATAATACTAGCTATATACCATATAACCATAAGTAAAATACTGTAGAATTTATCTAAATGGCTTTCTTTGTTATTTTTTTTATCGTAAATATACATAAAAAAAAATCTTCATGTTTATCACGAACTAGTGTCAGTTTTATTTTTTTTAAAGTATAATATAACAATTTAAAAAAGTAATGTTAAGTTATATATGTACTACACGTGTAGAATAAAAAAAGTTTTATTATTTATAAGATTTAGGTAAGTAATATATAGACATTTTAAAATAAAAAAACAAGAAGTTTGCTCTTAATGTGCTTACATCGTCTAGATATTAAATACAACATTAAAAAAACAACCAATATAAATACTTATATTTAAAAATTAAAATAATTAACTTCTTAAAAAATAACAGAAATACATGTAAATTTAGTTTAATATTTGAATTAACTATTCGTGTTTTCTTACAACTAATGCAATTTTGTATAAATATGAAATTTAATGTATTCACAACTTGGAAAGTTAACATTTTAAAGTAATAAACTGATAAAAATCTGTACTTACTAATAAAAATATTTAGTATCGGATAGTTTATAATTGTATTATATTAAGATAATATGTACTTAGTTAATTATCAAATATAGTATATAAATTAAAAATTAAAATAACTTCAGTGTTGTTTCAATTAAATAAATATATGAAAATGCATTATGCATTATGCACTTTAAAGGTACTAAATTCCTTTTTTAACATTTATTAGAAAAATATGATCTGTTAAATGTATTTACAATAAGTATAATAATATGTGACCATAGTTAGTTATTTTTACACCAACATGAAAAAGAATAGATTTAGGTGATAACTCAGCAATAGACTTGATATATATATAATACATAATATATTTATTTAATCAATTTTTTTATGATAATAAAATTCTACACCGGTTTTTCTTTAGTCTTCTTGGAGGATTACCAGGGATAATTTTGTAGTCAAAAGCAAGTGCATGGTTAATCAGTGGATTTGAATTATTTTCACGTGAAAGTGAAACAGTTTGTTTGTAGATGTCACTACTTCTGAGACTATTTGAATTTTCAAGTGCTAGAGGAGGGAATGATTTGAGTCATAAAATGGAACATTTGTTACCATAATATGTAATGATATTGATTTGAATCTTTATATTTTATCAGTATTCGATTTCTTTGCATAACCCAATAATTGGATGCCGGCTTTTGAAGGATTTTACATAGTATAGGAGTTTATTGTTTAGGCTAGATTTAGATCCTAAAAAAGACCAATGAGAATTAAGTCAGGAGTTTCAACAGGAGCTTCTTTTGTTTAATATGTCCCGCTCAGGTTAGAGGTATTTTTTATTAATATAATTTTAAGATGAATACATTTCTAGTTCACTGTGTTTTAAAATTGGAATGATAATAATGGAAGCTTGGATAAAAAAAAATTGGAACGTTACCTATTCTTATTTCACCTAATACTGTCAATGTGCTACTTTTAGTGCATTTCAAACTATCGGAAAGTAGTAAATGACGTCAAGTGTATTGCTTTCGATATAAAATAAGATACTTGGTATATTTTGAACAACAATTTTAAGAATTTTTTTAAAACATTCTACAATAAATAATAAAAATAAGAATAAAAACTTTCGAACAGTGTGTTTTACCAAGAGCAAAACTTATTATATTTATTATAAATATAATATATTTAGAGATATTTTCACTTTGTATTTTCTTTACAAATAATGAGCTTTAAAAAAATAAATCGTGATTTATAAAACATTTAGCAGCTTGCTAAAACAATATATTACCTGAAGTTTTAAAGTTGTTTAGGAAGTTTATAACAAAAACATTTTTTTAATACATTGAATTATTGTTTTTCGTTTAAATTCGATACAATATAAAAAATCAATTTATATTTATTTTAGGATATACATCATACATACACATTCATATATGATAAATATATTCGTTTATATTATACGTCATGATGTATATAAACATACATATAAAGATAACTTAAAATTTATCTAGCGACGTATTTTTCTGGTATTATATTTTGTTAAATCTTCATTTGTTTTCAATATTATAGACCAGAGTCTATTTAACTATACTGCATCTTTAAATGTTGATCTTTTTTGATGTTACAAGAAATCGAATTCATAGATATTTCACAATTAATTATCTTACTATGTTTTGTAGTGTTCCTATGGCAACGTTATAGTTATGGTACGTTAGACGTTAGATAATATTATGCTCAAAAACTAATTTTTTTTCTGATGAAAAACAATTATTGTGATTTCAATAAAGAACGATTTGTTATAAAACAATATTGAATATTTCAAGTAATAAAATAGTTAAACACTCAAAAGGTTCTGGCTTAACATTTCGACTTAATTATTAAATCATAACATATAGGTATCCAATTGTAAAATAATTATAATTTTATTTTTATTTACAATCATTATTATGTTGTTATTTTTCTTTACTGAAGTATTAATTATTTTTTAATAGGTACATTCATATCAGAGATCTTTTTTATGTTAACTATTATTACAATTTATAGTTATTCCATGGTGGTTGAAATATTATTTCTTTTGAATCTTCACTGTAATTTCACTACCTTGTCTTTGGTTAACGATAATGGAAGTTTTTCTGTACTCTTAAGTATCCAATTTGTCACAAATCTCTTTTTTTGGTTTTTATATTATAATTTCGCTTTTCTGAAATGCAACTTCGTCTAACGACTGAGGTATTCAGGAAATGGATAAAACCATTTATATCTCTTGAACATGGGAGGTATATTCTACAGGTACTATGATACTATTCCCTTAATTTTTTTGTTGGGACTACGGAAAAGCCATTCTGGAGTCTGATTGATGGATCTTTGAAAACACAACGCTAGTACGTCACGCGAGGACCCGTTACTAAAGACTTTAATACTTTTCGCATAAAATCTCCTAGAATTGCACTTACGAGATTAAAAATAGAAGCTACACAAATTGTATACAAAATTAACTAATTAAAATATACATAGGTACTTGTGCATAGTAAACTTAAAATGCTATAATAATATCATTAATCTTATAATAATATTATGATATTATGTGTAGTAAATAAAAAAGTAATTAATATTTATTTTTTTAAGTTATAATTATTTTTATATTCAATACAATATACTGTATTATACATTTATTATTAATATTTCTCGTGAATAATTAAGTATATAAGTTATATTTAGGATCTTATTTTATATTTTGTATATAACAAATAATATTATAAAAATATTGCTCTAAATTTTTAATTTTATCGAGTATAATATATTGTATACTTTATAGTAAAAATTATAGATGATTATATACAATAAATCTACAAAAATGTTTTTAAACTATTATTGAAAATAAATATAATTACTCAATCCAACTAAGAATAAAGTAATTATCACAATATGAATTAATTATAAGTGGCATGGTGTATCACGGTGGTTAGTTTCAGTCACAAATGTGTTCTGATGTCAAGCATCAGGCAGTGCCACTAGTTCCCGGATGGGTGACCCCTCGGATTTTAGTGACAAATCCTCGCCACATGGCACATATACACGTGTTCAAACCAACCGTCCCCATACAAAATAACCTCAAACCTAATGACTAATGAGTAATGACCATAGATGAGTTGAAGACTTAACTCAATAAAAAAAAAATTATATAAGTACACAGCCTCCCAGTATTTAAATTATTATATTTTCAAAATATAAATTAATTTAAGGTAAAGCAAATTACGTTAGTGGTATAAGTAAGTTTGGAATATTTCTTTAAACTTTTATAACAAACATATATTTTTTTTTTTTAACTAATAATAACTATTGTTTTTCTTAAGCTCAATTTAATTTGTGCTTTTAAATTTTTTCCCTAAATTTTGATCACACTATATATATGAATATAATAGTTTATTATAATCTCGAGTAAGCTCAAAGATATCTTAGCTCATGTAACTTACATAAAGATATATTTAGAAAATTATTTCTGAATATTAAACTATTAATCAAGTACGGCTTTAAATTATTTATTTATTATATAGGTATTTAAGGTCCCAATAGTTTCAATAATTAAAATTATTTTAATTAGGTACAAGTTCAGTAATAATACATGAATACAATTTTTAAACACTAGAAATTATTATAGATTAAGTTTGTTTTTCTTTATTTATAGCTACACGAAATACGGAATATTTAATTAAAAGTACAGAGTAATTAATGATTCACATACCCAGTGTAATACTGCCGGAACACTTCAATACAAACTGCAATGAAAAATCGTTTTAAATAATGATAAGAATATAAATTAATTAGTGCTTTCAAAAACCTTGGGTATTATTTATCAAAATTTACTCACAGCATTTCCATGAGAAACCGATTGTCAGTAAATTGCGTTTCACAAAACAGCAGAACAGAGAACCTCCCTAATTCAACAGCTGTAGCTGTCCAGGAAACTAAGACATATTGTCATCTTACATAAATAGCTCATCGTTTTTGCTTAAATCAAGCTTACACGTATTTCAGTCATGACGTAATATAACAATAACGATTTATCGTTTACTTTAATTAAAAAAACATCTATTGCTCAATTATTTAGAGTAAAATTCCATTGGGAAATGTTTGGTTTTAAGTATACCAAACTACTAACTATATATTAAATCCAATAAATTGATTTATTATTATTTTTATTTAAATACAATAAAATAATAATTTAAATCCCATACAAATCAGTACTTTAGGTTATGTCATAATTTCACACCAGCCGTAAATACTATAAAAATTAATAACATTTTTTTTAAATATTGAACTTGCATACCTACTATAGAATGTTAACATTATAATTATAAGTATATTTATATTTACCTATACCTGGTAATAAAAAACAAATTTTGAAATTTACATTTGAAAAACCACAAGTTATATTCATACTATACCGTATTAATTGAATTATTCAACATAAAGCCTTATTTTGTTTTTAATTATTTAGTTTCTATTGAATTTTATAAATCACCAAATTAACTAACGATTTTGTGTTTTAGAAATGAATAAATAATAAGAGAAAAATAGTGTGGACAACGTACACGCATTGCATTAGAAAAATCAATTTAAATAAATTATTTATGGTTTTAAGCTACTCAATAAACGTCTTGACCGCATTAGCATTTCGACGAACAATGTTAGTTTTTATGAGATGTTCAGATTGAATATTGTAAAACAAATATATTTATTAATTTAAGTCCTGATAAAAATTGAATTTTTATAACAATAAGTGTATAAATAGTACACAATAAAATAAAATATTGAACTATAAAATAACGAACGAAAGAGTAGGTACCTAACTCAAACATAGGTAAAACTATTGAGTTACGTAATACTTACGTTTTAACTATTATTTCAGGTCTTAAATCTTTCACAGTGCAATATAGTCATTTTTACTGACTAAGAATCATCTACAAGGTTATTCGACATTACTCATTAGTCATTAGGCATTATAAATTTATAAGTTTTACATTACAATTTAACGGTCAGTTATATTTATATGTGCATAGAACAAAAATTATTTATTGATTACCTACCTTCTTCTAATATAATTGAAACAAAAAGCTAGTTTTGCTAAGAATAATAGTTTTAATTTTTTCCAAATACCTACTGCACAGTAAAAAATCTATTTTTCATTTAAAAACTTAACATGAAATGGTAATTTACTGTATTCTTAAGTTCAAATATTAGTCAAAATTAATCCCACCTGGAACCTATATTGTTATAGTTGATCTCGGGTCTGTGATAAGAACATGGTACAGAATATCTCATTGTTTGATTATGAGTGGTTCATTCCATTGTTCACAGAAGCACCGGCTGTATTATCATTTTAAATCGGCAACAAAATAATAGTCTAGGAGCTACCGACGGTTTGACCTCAACTTTTTTACCTTCCTTGAAATTTGTATAGCCAATAGAATCGGGACTACGAATCAGCTGATTTTTCTATCGTATTCGTTTAAATATCCAATTTCATAAAAATTTGAACTTGAAATATCTAAAAAAAAAGTCGTGCACATTATGTTTTACTATGTTTTTGCAATAAGTAAGAACAACTGATAAGGGACCTTGTATTGAATTGTCAAGCCTAAGTTATTAAAATTGGGAATGTTTTTTCTTATTTTAATGAAATTCATACGCTTATAAAAACGTATCTTTAAAAATAACTTATGTTAGAAAATATATACGAAATAGTTTACAAATTTTCCTGGTTTAGATAAATTTCATAAAAAAATTAACTTTAAATGCTTAAAAAAATCATGACTGTATTTTCGATATGAGAGGATTCTTGTATCACATTTTCCAGCATTTTTTACAAAAAAAACAAAAATTGTATTAGGTACACATGTTTTTGTACATTTAATAATAGGTTACTTGTACAGTTATATCTTACACTTCAATATAGGTATAAATATGATAACTAATAATGACTGAAAAAATGTATTTTCAAATCCATTAAAATACAGCTATAAGCTACTCATTTTGAACATAAATTTATTAATTGCTTTGGTTATGAATTTGTAACTACAATGACATAAATGCACACATTATTACCATAGCTCGTTATTATTCCCATTTACAATCATTATTAATACCTATATTTTTATTCATTATAATTACGAACCATTAATAAGATGCAGTATTATAAATGTTTTGATTTACAGTATAAACCTATGGATAATTTTTAATATATTGATAAATTAATATTATGATATTTTTTTTAACTTAATAAAATAAATAAGTCTTGGAATAGGTACCTTATATACTCTTTCGGTGATCCTCAGTATTTATTTAGAAAATTTTTAATTCTTTATTCGTGTACGTTTTATATACTTTTGAAATTGAAGCTAACATTTCAAAAATGCTGCATCAGAGACGATTATTTTCCAATCATAATATTATTATAATCATCCGTTCCTTTAAAATTGTTTAAAAAAAAATATTCGATACTGTTATATGATATGTTAATACTTGTTATTCACATAACTCACATTGCGCAGAACAAATCTGGTATGAGAATTCAATATATCCTCAAAAAATATACCAATTTGTTTCCTGGATTTTTAGAATTACTTTATTCAAACCATGTTTTTATTTAATACGTGAGGATATTTTAAGTACCATGAAAAACTTCTTCTGAGTAGCCAATCGGTAAAATTTAACTTTTTTTATTTATACAATATACAACTCAATTTCAACAATATGATATAGGTAATCTGCGATAGTTTATTCTTATATTATATTGAACCTTTCAAATTTGAACAGATAACAATCATGGGCTGTAATTTATGATTCACTTTTACAAATTATATTAGATTACAATATTAAACGTAGGTACCTAGGTATACAACAAAATCCATTAATTTAATTATTATTAAATTAATTATTATGATAATTATTATTCTCTACAACACTTTTAAACGATTATATTTCTTTTATAATTTTTCGATATCTGTCTTCTTTTATTATAATAAAATAAGTGCCCAATTTATTTAATCCCAGAAAAAAAGTTAAATTCACAAAAACTAATATTAACAAAAACGATACATTGTATCGGTCTTATTACATTTTATAAACTGCATAATATGTATATAGGTAATATCCATTTTGCTTGTGTAAATTATTTTATGCATGTTAATAATAAAATATTTTTGAAAAAAAAATAGCATAAAACATGTTAGGGCTTTATCACTGGATAGACACTCCCCTCATTATATTATATCATTGTACTTCTTTGTATGATATATTATTATCATCGATGCACATTGATTGTATACATTATTTGAAAAAAAACACATATTTAACGAAATATTACGAAATATATAATTTCAATAATATTTTTTTTTTTTTAATTCAAGTTTCTTTTGAAACAATGTAAACTATTTTAATCAATTCATTTTAACAAAAAAGATTAATTTATTGAAGTTAAAAGTGTGGGTAGGTATAATAGTCAATTTCTAATAATTAGTCATTCAATTTCCAAATTTATTTTGTTCATATCATTATGTCAGTCGTCAAACTTGACTCAGTTCATAAATTAACTTTGTATGCAACTGACAGTCAGCTTTAATTTTTGAAATTCTGATGTATCAACAAAATATTTCAGAAACTTTTACACGTCAAAAACATTAGTAGTTGGTACGTAAATTTTTAAACAAAATGTACACATGGTCATGCATCCATGAATCTAACGATTATACACTGACGTCAGACGTACATTCTTAACACTGCCTAAAAACAGGGTAAATTAAATAATGTTGGTAAAGTTAAAATTTTAACTAGCCTACTTTGCTATAGAAGCTAATGTTATCAATAATACCCAAACATAATTAATTTAATTAATCCACGCCTTAGTACGAAATATTAATATACCGAAACATTTTGTATTCCCCCATATTTATGTATACGAAAATGGTAACAATCATGACGTGCTATTTTTTATTAATCAAAAATGTATTTTACTAGAATTCTATAGTCTATAGCACGGGGAAATTACGCTCTGCGCCTGTATTGTTTATTTTGCGGAAAAATATTTTCATTGACTTTAATGCATACAAAGGGAGCAATTTATTTCTTATAGGTGGGAAGTTCCCTTTATTTCTATGTCAAACCGCACCATAACCGGATGGATTCAGGATACTTGCACATTTATTTCACCCATTTTACTACTGTAAACCGGAGTTTCGTTGGCCCGGAAAAGCAGATCCGTTACCGGTCAAAAATATACACACCCTTTGTTTTACCCACATATTTTCCATCTCACAGCCTCCGGGGTATAATACTATACATACCATATATCTATCTAATAATGTATCTCTATGGGTTCTTGTTTTTATTATTACTCGAAATCGTGACTTTATCTCCTTCTCCGGTTATTCTCGTAGTCGAATGTGGTAAAAGTTCTTTCCGGTCGGGAGAAGTTGAGGAAAAACCGCCAATTAAAAATGCATCAATTCTTCTGCACATAAAACATACGTTTTCCTAAACATCCGGTTCTCGTTAATTTTAAAATGAAATAGAGTAACAGAAAGTGAAATCTAAACGGGAAAAAATATTAGCGGTTCACTTTTAAAAATATATAACAACAACTTCAAACTAAATCCAATTCGATATAGATATTGTATAGAAACAATAATATTCATGTTATCCCTTAATTTAAATAGTATTACCACCTAAATAATTCGATTAAATCAATGTAAGACAAAATTTGCCTAAAAAGACACCATATTGTTATGTACTTAATTTAATGTAGATAAAAACAACAGATTTAGAATATTTTAATATATTTTCAGTCCTGTCTCAGTTGAATAATTTGTGAATTTATAATATTGTATTAATACACTACTAATTAAAGTGTGACATAATCGCATTTACATTTCCAAGCTAAATATGTATGAGATTAAATTTATTATATTATATTATATTATTTATATTATAAAAATCAATTGATTATGTTTAATATTGTTAACATATTACATTTTAAAATATACAATATACATCCATATCCGGCATATCCACAATAATTATAAACTAAGGTTATAATTATTGTGGATATGCACTCATTATTTAAAACTACACTTGATGACAGTTCTTCAAAATAGTTCAATGGTTTTCATCGTTAATAGTTTTTCCTTTTGATTAAAGAAACTAATTAAATTATTTAAAAATAAACTATTTATAATTAAGTACCAACTAAAATCGAACCTCCATCGCTAGGTGAATCTGATTGAAACTTTTGAAGCAGTGTAGCAAATTTAATTTTTTAATGCAATGATTTATAATTTTATTTTAATATAATATCACAACACGTCACTATTATACCTGGAGCTAAAGTACATAAACTAAGAGATACGAGTAGTTTACATCCGGTCTGTATAACTTTTCCCATTTTTCGTAGTTATTGTATTTCACACTTGTCAGTAAATAGTAAAACAATTAATTTTAACATGATTTCTACAGTAGGGATATAATATAAAATATTAAAATATCTGTATAAAATGTACTATTTTTGTAAGAATGAAACTTTTGAAGCAATCTATGTTCAACCAAAAAAGATGGTTACACAAAAAATTAAAATTAAGTTATAGGTATAACATATAGGTAACATATTTATAACATAATATAGGTATGTAATAATTAACAAAGTAGCCTAGGTGAGTTCAAAAAGTAGGTAATGTATCTGTATGAAAATAAAGAGAATGTTTTGAATATAAACTATAATATACTTATGGTAATAAAAAAGGTTTGAAAATAAAGAAAAAAATATATGAATAGTTTTAATAATATATTTACAGTAGGTACCATTGTACCAATATAATATTTCAACAATCTTGGTATGCTTCACTGCTTCAGTAAATTGCTTAATGATACCTTTGAGAAACAATCTAACTTCTGATATCTTTCATGGTTTTTGATGCTCAATAAGACAATAATAACAATACATTTTTATATTTTTGAAGTTTTGACTTTTAATAGATTGTCAACTTTCAATGTGTATTTTATATGTTTGTTGTTTTTTTCATGCATAATTGTTTTCGATTATTTATTTATTTTGAAACCATTTTCATATACTTCAATTTATTGATATATCAATAATAATCTTGGTATTAATGATTCTTTAAAAAAAAAAAAATAATACCTAGGAACCTACCTACTTCTGAAATAAAAATAAAAAGATAATCTAAAGCATTTATAACAATTAGCTTACAAATTATACCTATTTAGTATTTACTTTGTTTATTTTAATTTTGAACAGTTTAATATAATAATAATATATTAACTTTGCAAGTATTCAGTTTTGTTTATTATATTTATGTTAGAATGGAAACGTTTGTACTTCTATCTGCATGCTTGAACAAAGTTATAAGTATAATATGCATAGATTTTAAAAACATAATTTTCTTTTGATAGTTGTTATTCATAGTACAGCAAAACTTTTGTTTGGAAAATTTTCCCCTAACGTCCTTACCTTTAAAATATTTTCTTGTCCAAACGTTACCTCTTTCGCCATTACAAAGGTTGTTAAAGTTTTTCTGAACAGACTGCTGTTTGCTAGAAACTTCAGTCAATATCTGACAAGCACCGTTGACCAAATTCTGCATTATTTATGTGGAGGTTTTATAGAAACTGCACAAACAACAACAATAGGTACATATATCAACCAATGACTAAAATGAGGGCAGTTAAAAATTTCTTTTGTTTTTGTGGATATGAAATTTAACAATAGAAGAGATATTTAAAAACAATTGAATTACAAATTATCTATTTTTTTTTCAAACACAATATATTTTTAAAAAGTTTTCCAAGTAGATTTATCAAACATAAAAATGTATATTACGTTAATAGTAACTAAAAAAAATGTTAAATAATAATTTATGTGAAATTAAAATAGTTTTTAATTCTTTTCAAATTACAGTATAAATAACTTGTACAGTTGTACCTAATATAAAATTTTTTTTAATACTATATACTCGAAAAACAGTACATGTTTGAATAAAAAGTCCAAAGATTGGTAAAAAAAAAATTTGGTTTGTTTTCCATGACTATAATTTAATATTTAGTGTCCTTAAACGTTAGGAAAAAACAAATTCCTTTATCCATGTATGATATTATTATATATAAATATATAATAATGTACAAATCTATTTACGTATTTTATGTACTTACTATACTTATACAATGTAACGTTGTACAGTGTAGGACATAAAACTACTAAATCGGTAGTCTTTTGTTTTTATTATTATTTTACACACTTTTTATGTAGGGTACAATATTTTCGAAGATTATGTTGCTATTTTCTATGCTCATATTTCCACCAACCAATATTTATGTACAAAAAATAACACTACTTTATCGGTTTGTCGTAAAAGTCAAAACTTAGTTTTAAAAGCTCGTAACCTGGAAAGCTTCCCGGCCCCCATCATATACACGCATTTAATACTATCGCTAAATATCGATGGGTATAACCTGTAAAACTGCTTTCTGAAAGTCTGAACACACTGCTTAAGTTTGACAAATCTGTGGTTAAAAGCTTTCTAGTTTACACCCATCCTACAGCGCGTGCTTGGAAGTATATTATTTCAATGTATTTATTTCATAGAACTTTATTATCTCAGAAATATAGCACTATATCATACGATGTAGGTACTGAAATAGAGAAGGTATTTTCTAAAATTTAGAACATAGCATAAAACTCCACTTTTTTGACTGACAATGAACTTATCGTCTTTAAATATTTATTTACTTTATATTTCACCAAAAAAATAAGCATTATACTACAACAGTTATATATCAAAATAGAAGACCCACTTTGTGTGTTGGATAGAATAAAATCTTAACATTTTCAATTATATTTAATTCATTAAAAAAATAAAAACAAATGTAAGTATGTAAACTGTAGGTACATTATTATAATATAATATTATATATTATAATTTTACAATAGTTTAAAGTATTAAACATAAACTTCATGACTTATCTAAAACCTAATCACGTGCCTGCATATTATTAAGTTTCAATAAAATATAAAGATTAAAAATAATTAAGAAATTATAATATAGAAATGAATTAAAAATTATATTAATTATATTGGTACATTAGATATTATGAACACTAATGAAGAATGATTTTTTTTCGAAATAAATGTATTATTAAATGGAAATTGTGATTATTTTCTTGTATTTAAAATATTATATAATGCGCTGTGACACGATAGTTAAATTTTCAGTAAGTAATTCAAAATACCTATATTTAAAAAAAACTGGTAATGATATGGTTCAATTTCGATTTTTGAATGTAGCAAAAAAGCGAACTAAATATTTATTATTTATATTTTACATAACATATTAATATTGAACTGTAGTTAAGTGAATTCATAGAATATTCATTAATAATTTATTCCTCATACTATATATATGTGTGTATTGTATAAAGTCATTAACCAAAGATAATAATTTTGAGTATTCTCTAAAATACTATGTACCTAGGTACCCTACAACAATTATTAATTTCGGCAAAAAATAAATGTAAGAAATATATTTATATGAATTAAAATAATTAGGTATACTTCAAATATAATATTTTATTAACATCTCATTTCCGATGAATTTCAACAAACCATCTAATAATTGAAATTGATAAAAAAAGATTGATGTAGTATAGTTCAAAATATACACACATTTGCAGAACATAATAGACCCAATTATATTTTATGTTTGTTTATTTTAAAATTACGATTAAAGCATTTCTTTAGCAATTATTATTATTTTAGAGAGTTCAAATTAAAATTAAAACAATGTAGATATGAACATCAAATAGTAGGGTTACGCAGAACTACATTTTAAACTAGTACACCCAAAATTTAACAATCAATTATAAAATATCATTAATAAACAAAAGAATTCTTTGTTTTCTTATTATATATATATTTAGTTTCATACTTTTTTACGTTATAAAAAATGTTTAACACAAATAATCTCAAAAATCTAAAAATAATATTTTTTTAAGCTTTAATAGAATTTTAATAAGAAATAATAATAAAAATATTTAAAAAATATCAAATACATGGCACATTGTTCTAAATAAAAATAAATGTAGGTGAATCAAATAAAAATAACAAACTGTTTTCAACTATAAAAACAAATTTAAAAAAAAATATAAACGTGCATTACCAGTATAATATTTATCATACCCTATTGTTTGATATTGGTTTACAGTTATTTCGTAATTTTTGGAGAAAAAAACATACAAAATGGAAGCAAAATCAAAAATTGATTTTCAATTTCTAATAATAACTTTTAAGGCCATATTTAGGGAGGCAACATTGAACTTTTGGCAAAGGTGGTTTTTTTTTAAATTGTCATCATCTTAGTCTTATCGTAATTTTATTAATTTATTTCCCACATTAAATATTGTATTTGTGCAATTTGTAATTTGTTACCGTAATTTATAAATTGTAATTATCATTATCTTTACCATAAATTCTTTAACTGTATTAACTCTAAAGTGATTTAACCTCAACCATAAATTATGATAGTATAATTAAATCATTTTCTGAGTCACAATCCTGCAGAAACATAATTAAAATATTTTTTTTTTAACATATAAGTTAATTTTACTATAACAATTTGTGTTACCCCTGGGTGGAGAATTAATACGGACTGGATTATATTATTAAAAGTATACTGCAGTTAACAGTTTTACCCATTAATATATTTAAAACCTTAAAAATCAAATCTCTCAATGTTATCAAAATATTTGTTAATGAATATACAATAAATATATCGTGAAAAGAATAAAACTTATTTCAAGACAATTTCTGAACTCTGGTATTCATGTTAATTCTAAGCTTTATTAAAAGTTTACATCACAAAGAATTTCTACACAATACGTCGTTTAACATCTACCGTAATGTCATAGCCAAGTTAATGTTGTTTAAAGCAATACACCAAAAAACTTTATAAAATAAATCCTATGTGGTTTACAAAACAATTAAAAATCATCTAAATTAAAAATATAGAATATTATTGTGAAGTACAGATTACAAAGCATTAGTAATATTGAACTGCATAAAATATGAAGTATAATAAAGTAGTACATACATTTAAATCAAATCTAAATAATATATTATTAATACATAATATTGGTTATATGTAATACTGAATATAAATATTTTTATAATTATTATTCTATATATCTATCTTTTAGTCAAGAGTTTTAATTTAAGAAGCCGTTAACTAATTTGTATTATTAATTATATTATTTAATAGTTTATGGTTTTTAGTATTGTTAGATTGTAAGTTGTAACTATACATCAGTATAAACAATAAACAAGAAAAAAATAAATATAATTTTTTATTCAAACTATAGTTTTATTTTAATATTTACTCGATTAAATTTTATCATCAGAAATTTTACTTAAATACTTTTAACTTTACAAACATGTTTTGTATCAAATTGCAGTATTGCACTCTATTCGAACGCGTTTATTTGATTTATTATTTACGAGTTACGACCAATCATAAACATAATAATTATCCACAGGCCTTAGTTTTTAATTTGTTTAAACTAATTGAAAACCCACAAACATAATAACATTATTTGAAATTCAATCCGTTACACTTGTATAAAAATTAGATTTATGGCGATTTTAAAAAAGAAATCTAGTTATTACTTATTTTTACTGTGAATGTATTTATTTTTTAATGCCTAGCAGACGTCCCTGTAATATATACATTTTGATAATCGAGAACATTATATAGAACATTTCTCTATAATATAATGTACAATACTAAATTATGTGTGTTATGCATCATAGTCAAACATACATAAATTAAAATATTTTAGATACACAGCAACTAGTGAAAAGGTGCGATTTAAAGGAAAATAATTTTATCGGAAAAATCTATCTTGTTACCATATTATTATAATTTTCCGGTAGGTATAGATGAATTGATTAAAATCGTAATTCAAAATTAAAACAGACATGCAAGTCCATATTATTATAGTAATAATAATAATAATAATAATGCAATATAATGTCCGATACATTTTCGACGGCCATCGTTGGTTTACATATTCAAGTAGGTATATCTGTATTACGTTTTTATGATAAATTCCAATATCAATAGGGACGGTCAAAGAATAAATTATACCCGATTTTCATTTAGTACATAATAGGGTAATTTTATTGACCGGAATCGAAATTGAATTTGCACCTAACGCCTATAATATATCTCTACCCGCCACGTCCCGTTCGATCCGTTCCTGTCGGCATAATAAGTACCAATACCGCGGAGCGCATACCCCATACCAATACACACATTCGATTTATAGCCACCACCCCTGTTTCAGTGGAGAAGAAACGTCGGGAAAAATGATTATGTGAATATACAATATGGAAACGTATAGCTGGTATATTGCATATAATATACAAATATCGAGTAACATACTATTATTACTATATATTATACCATATGTCCATAATATCACGTGTGTATACTATGTATATATATATAAGTATAGGTATATACGTCATGCGTGTAGCCCATATATATTATGTATGACGTCTGTAATACCTACATAGTTAATGACACGGTGCGTAAAAGGTTGAAATTATTGTCGGATAATTTTATTCACTGATAAAAGAAATGTACAACTTCGACCAATGAAAACCGAACTAAATAAAACACCGGGTAATGTTTATGTATCAAACTACGTATTTATATTTATATTCTGCTTTATAAAAGCCAGATGTTATTTTTTATGTTTATGTTGTTCCAATATTCGGTTGCCACGTGCTGGGAAATCGGGTGAAGGCTATACCGTATTCCACATGATTATAACATTGTATAATTTACAGGTCTACATAACGGCCCTGGAATAATGTGTAACATTATGCACAAATGGACAATTTTCAGTCTTTTGCCGTACAACGGTTTAGGGTCAAGGTTCCAGATTGATGTGTACATGTCATAACGACCTGATGACTGCGTCCCGCTTTTTATCACTTTTGTTTTTCACGAGGAGTTTAAATTAGTTTTCCAGAAAATTGGACTGATTAAATTATTAAAACTGCAATATTGTGGAAGATAAAACACGGTTCCGGCGGTAGTATAAATAAACGGCGAAAAGCCTGCAATTTTTGTTATATGAGTAGAAATTTAATGTTAGTTACAACACAGTTTCGTACTTTGACTCGGTTGTGAGTTTTAATATCAGTTTCATTATCTTGAAATCGTTTCTAAGTGCGTGGTTTTTTAATTTTCTTCTTTTGGCTCTAGTTAAACAAATAGCGTTCGAAATTTAATTATTGTTTCAGTTATTTTAAAAATCTGTGTCTACCATTAAACAAAATTACAAAGTTTCATTATTCTACGTTACTACAAATTTAATGAAAATAATTAATTAATATTAAGACATTTTAAACATTAAAACAAAACTTAGTATCGTAATATACTCGTTATATTTTTTTTTTATCAATTTCAAACCTACAATATAATAACTACTCTAGTAAATTAAATTCATTAATAATGTTGTTGTATTTTTCTATATAACAAGTAACAACTAATTAATTAAGTTATGACTTAAGTAGTTACATAAATAAAATAAAACTATGAAACATTTCAATTGACATGTTTTATGACAATACTGCTTGTGTTGAATGAAGAATTTTTAATAATGTTAAATATCCATAATTTTCCATGTAAACCAACATCATAACAATAGTAATCATTAACAGATTTTCTCCATGCCAATAGATTTTTGTTTAGAAATGTTAACCAATGATGAATTGATTGCCCTATAAAACTGAAATAAACTTAAATCAATAAAATTTCATTTTTAGCATTGTAGTACTTTGGACAAATCCTAATCAAATCAATTGTGTATTACGATATATTATTTATATATATTATATTATTAAACATACATTTAGAACAACCAAATAAATATTCAGTTTATTCAGTTTTAGTTTAAAATAATTCTGAAATACTAAATAAAATACAATTCAGTGTATAGCTATTTGCATCAATTTAAAACTATTTTTTAACATTAATTTATACACGAATTATACCAAACAAAAAACTACGAACATAACTAAAAACAATTAAATAAAATAAAATAAAAGCAACTCAAAGAAACAATATTTTATTTTTTTTATACCTTGTTATTGTATTCTTAAACTCTACATATTTTGTTATATAAAATTAATTTTACCACAAAAATAAAATATTACCCTACCTATCTCATCCGCCATCTAACACTCAGCACACCTGACATTAACAATTTTTCAGTTTAAAACAACGAAAATATATTCAAAGTGAACTTTGCCTGTATATAATAATTATATTTAAAACCGTTTTAGTTGATAAATGCTCGTACATAATATCGTTCAATTTACAGTGAAAATAAATGGCCGTATAAATAAACCGACATAAACTATAACATTATAATATTTTTCTCGTTTTTCTTCTGATAAATACATTTGAACGTCAGGATTTTTTTATGTATTATTGGAAATAGTCCAGAAGGTACATAAAAAGCTAAGTATTATACAATTATTATTAACGATGCTTACGAATTTTTAACTATGTGTGCACAAAATGGGCGTGAGAAAACTATTATCGAATTTCATATCAAACTCAAATAACTGCCAAGTTCTTCCAAAACTCTCAATTTTAATGGTGTGTGTAATATGTTCACCAAATTATTATTAAATTAACAGTCTTTCAACAAAAGAATAATGCTTACACTCCTCTTTTTTGGTAACTACCCTAGTTTTAAATTAAAGTATATTTTTAGATTCATACCAATGTTTTTATACTATCTTTCTAATAATTGTGAATGTGAAAACTAAAAATAAATTTTTGTCTTTGGAATCACTAAAGTGATTTAAAAACTAGGTAGTCAACCATTTGAAACACCATTTGGTATTTTTTTGTGTACCTAATAATTTCTAAGTAATTAGTTAAATTATTGATACTTTTTGGATAAATAATACTTAGTACGTACCTATTGTACATATAGACTTTTACTATATTAGTCTAACATGTCTTCGGAGATATTTTCATATAATATTCACAATAATTGTGTTAGTAATATTACTATTATTATTATTATTATCATTATTATTATTTCATTTTAATTCACCTCTTAGATTTTCAGCTTAACATAAAAAATTGATACTCTTACCTAATTTAAAAAGTATACCTAAAATGTTTATTATAAGATATATAGCATTAAAACTTAAAATAAATAAATTATTCAATATTAGGTGTACAGTTATTATGCTTCTTACGTTATTTATAAAATATAATTAACTTTAGACACGTCTCACTTTATTTATTCTCAAGTATAAAATAAATGAAACAAATTTTTTACTGATCATAATATGTATATAAATAATAAATTTATTGGATAAATGAATGTTACGAACCAAATTCAAGGATTTATTCACCTTTCTTTCCACTTTAAAGCATGATGTTATTACCTAACTATATAGAAAAAATCTTGAGACTTTAACTTAGGTCTAAGACGTATATTTTAACAAACATAGTAATAATAAAAATATACAAATATACTTTTTAAGTTTATTGTGGTTTTTTTCTTAAGAAACACGTTTCATGTAATTTTAAAAGCATTGGCGCCATAAAGTGTCCTATCTGTCCTTTAACCTTTTGCAACAGACATTGGTTGAATTTTGTAGTTGTTTTTTTTTTTTTTTTTGCGGTTTTGTTGTTTTTATTACGCAAAATGTTATTTATTCACTATTCATCAAGCATCTTTTAATTTCCGTTTTAAAATAATCCATTGTTTTTCATTTAGAGTTTTTTTTTCAAGAGAATTCCAACATTTAATATACGATTCGTGAGACATAAAATACTTCTCCAAATAATAGAAATTATATCTTATAAAGAAATACAAATTAATAATATATAATAAAGTAAATCTAGGTTAAAATTAAAATTAAAAAGTTAATCTAAAATTACCTAAACCTTAATATGGGTTCATTTTTATCTAATATTTTTTTTAGTATCATGAGATAGTAAAAAATGATTATTACCTATCTATTACAATTTCAAAATGATTTTCATTATATTGAACGTTTTTAGTTTGTACAGTAAGTGTATATCTACTATGTTCATAAAATAATAATATAAATACGAATAATTCGATCATGGATATTTTAGACAATTGATTAAAATGTACCTAATTGTTAATAGTTTTTTCACGCATTTTAGAGCATACATAGTGCATACATTGCATTAGCTTTTCAAACAATGTGGTCAGGGTACTTTTTAAAAAATGATTAATTAAGTATAAATGTATTAATAGTTTTTAAATACTTTGTATGGTAATTTTCCATCAATATTTTTAAATATCATAATTTTTTTTAACTTTCTTGAATTTTCATCCAACTATTAATTGTAAGTTATAAGACAAAATATATAATCCAGTCTACAATTAGGTATAGAAAAATAAGCGTTGCAAAAAACCATATATATAATTTTTTTCAAAGAAACGCAAACTAATTTTTATAAAACGCATACACAACTGGCACGACACCAATTATATCGACTAGTAAAGGATCAATAAATGAACCAAAGACCTAAGCCAGGCGACTGGTCTGGGTTAATTTATTAATGGCATATAGTGGTCGTCGTGAACGCGGTAGAGGTATGGTAGTCGGGTGGGTTGTAGGGATAGAGGGTTGGGGAGGTAATGTCGCCAATGGGAGCGCCGGGTATCGTAAAGAAAGGGGTCCAAAAAATATGTTACGCATTTGACACGGAAAAAAAAGCATTAGTAAAAATGTTAAGTTGAGCGTGAACTGGCGTAAAATCTCTTGTATTTATAATTATAATTGTTTTCATCCGTCTGCTCAATCAAGAAATCTGACACGATTTATGTCAGCAAACGGTTTTGAGGAGAGGGGCGTGGTGATAAAAAATTGCATGGCTGTCAGAAAAGCGGCTATGATAGCAACGGTGGTGGATAGATGCGTGTGGTAGAAGTGGGTACAAGAGGGGACATTTCTCCGACAGACGGACTGTTACTTGAACAATTGCCAACCCCCTATTGCCCCCACTAAATTACGGAGGTGGGGGTTTTTTGGCTCAGGAAGCTCGCCAGTCTCTTCCTGTTTGTGATGTATGTTTTTGTCGTTCACACACCCCCGAAAAGCGGTATTATTGTACAAACGCATCTCTCTAATACGCGTATATGTAATACGTAGAGATATAATAATATATTATAAATTTTTTTATCACATATCATAGTTAACGGTTGTGCTCAAATGCTCGTTAAGAATAACTACAGATAACATAGTATACGGTGCATAAAACGCCAACAATTTTAAAATTATACATTTTTCAGATCTCCCAAAACATTAAATCACATAAGATGGGATTGTGCAGTGCATTAGTTTTATGAAAATTTTTGGTGTTCCTCTTCGTATCTTTTAAAAACTCTTGTATATCATATATATTTAAGGTTCACAGACAAATACACGCCTCTGTCATATGAAAGATTGAACAATGAATATATTCATAATAGGAAAAATATAAGATACTAGATCTGGTCATCTGGAGTACCTATACAATTTTAAAAATACCTATCTATAGGGGTTTGCTCATATTATTATGTCAATACATATCAAGTTATCACTAATCACATAATTTTATATATTCAATTTACGTACAAGTATAATATAAAATATGTTTCATCTCAGAAAGGTAGTATAAAATAATTCAAAAATGACTATTTATTAAAATAGTTATAAATAGTCATAATTTTACTTAATTTGAATACCAGCCTAATAGTTTGTGACACATAGGTAATACTTATATATGTTATATTATATTTAATTTATAAGTAATTTAATATAAATTACGAAATAATATGAACAGTTGCTTTAAGGAGTTTCCAATAACCATTTTTATTTTTTACTATTATTTTCATTCTATTTTATACAAGACAATAATATTTCTATTTCTATCTAATATTTCTCATTATTATTCTTATTTAAAAATATATCCAAATTTTAACACCTATCCCTATATTATAATATATTACATGAAGTTAAACTATTATTAAAAATAATGAGCTTAAAAATATGATGGTATACTTTATTAAATAAAATAATAGTTTATCTCAAATTAAGATATTATGACATATTAACTAAGTGGATTAGGAATTATGTGATGTACAGAATAATTTTAAAACATGATCTTCCTTTATACAATTTAAATCAGACAAATAAATTAGGTATATTTTTCCTATTACTGTTTTATAACTATTAAAACGTTCTTCATTATTCCAAAAGCATTATTAACCTACAAATACAAACAACCTTGAACAAATAGGTATCCACTACACACGATCAACAACCAAAATAATAATTGTCATTTTTTAACACATTAACCCTGTATTAAAATAAAAGATACTGTAGGTACTAGTAATCTAAAAAAAATGTATAAAGCTCAGGGTAATTTTGATGGAAAAAAATGTGGTCATGACCTACTCAAGTTTTACCCACATAGTACCTACCTATAATATCAGGTAACCCATTTATTTTTTTAATTTGGTTAAAACGAATTTTTCAGGTGACATTGATTTCTTTTATATTTGCTATATAATCTAGTTTTTAAACTTACCCTAATTTAGATACACTGTAAAAAACAACATAAAATAGTGTTTTGTTTTTTTTTTTTTTTTTGTATGTATATTATGTGCGTAGTGGCAATTTTTATAATTAACAAAAAACTTTTAAAAAAACAAGATGGTAGTTGTCTGTACGAGCTGTGCGACCGCCAATTGGGTTGGATTAGTGTGTGGTAAAAAAATAGCGAAAAAAATCTTTTAATTCGTAGTTGAATTGACTTTTTTTTCTATTCCTTTACAATATAGGTAGGTAGGTACATGCACCACGCACACAAGTATATTTCACATAGTCAACTAAAAAATATAATTTAGTTCGTATACAATGGTGGTCTACTAGTCTAGTGCGTAACGTTAGGAGCCTGTTCCATTTGTCTATGCTCATATTATAATAGGGCTTATGTTTTTATTTTTGTTTTTGCTGCGTGTGACTGAGATTACGTATATCACCGTATACCTACCTGAGTCGTTTAAATGGGCTTACGTGTGGGGTGGAAATAAATGCACTGCGCGACTATATAATATGACTGTCATTAAACGGAAGAAAACACGAAGCTGGGAGGAAAAAAAGAGATTATTCGGTCGGAGACCCGGGTCAGTTTTATTGCACGCCGATCTCACCTAATCCAAGAAGAAATCTGAAAATAAAAATGTCTAAGGAAGAAATGCGTACCTATATAATAATATATATATATATATATATATAGGACGTGCAGATACGGACTACGGACCTACAGGTTCACGCATAAAACCTTGGCTTTAGCACTTCGGATGATGTTTTATGAACACCGAGGACTGAATTTCCTCTCACCGATGTGACGGTAAATATTTCGCACCGGTAATAATGTATACCTATACGTACAGGGTATTTTTTTTATATATATATATATATATATATGTATAATATATAAACATTCCCAGTTACGCTTTTGGAGTTCGGAAACCTACGTAACGATCGCCACAGACTCTCTTCGATCGCTCGACTGTATAGTAATATAATATGTAGGTACTTCCCGTCCGAAGGCAATCCCCCGGTGTGTGTTGACCGATTATTTGTTTTCACATAATATATAGGTAGGTACGTATAATAACCAAACGGTTATTATTATTTTCATTCATAAAAAAAATATTAACACCCAAATTAACATTTTCACATGGAAACTGTATACATGTATAAAATAAGGCATACAAATGGTATTTTTAAAAACCGAAAAAATTTAATCAAACATTATAATATACATAATAATTTTTCTTCGTAAAATTTGACTTTATTAGTTAAACTAATTGTTATTGTTTCAAATATGCTACTAAATAAGGACTCTTCAGTTATTTTAAAAGAGTTGTACAGATTTTATCATGACACAATTGTATTTTATTTAAAATAAGAACAATAAGTAGGTATCTACATTGTATATTTTTTTAATATATTGAGTGGTTAATAGAATGGTAAATATCCAACAAAAATGTCACATAGTAAAAATAATAACATTATAATTATTATTTGTGCATTTTAAAATATAAGTATATATTACATTCATATAAATTATAATTTTCATATCCTTAATAATTTCTAGAGGTTAAATTATTATGTGCATTTATTCGTTCGTTCACAGCCATCTAATAACTTAGGAATATAATTTCAGTGAAAAGTATACGTTTTCAAGAAAAACTACACAATGCTTAGTCCAACAATTAAAATAAAAAACATCCATCAACTTATTAAAAAATAAACTCTGGACAGTTCAAACGGTAAATTAAAAAATAAGAGCACATCTTACAGTTGATAAAATATGGTCTAGTTGAAAAAAATAAAATAGTTCTGTGAAGAATATCTGGGTGGAAGGGATGTGCCCGAATATCACCACAAATGTTAATTGTTATGAATACAACTTTGAAAATGACTGATTAAGGTTAAACCACTGGAATCGTAATGACAGGCTTCACAAAGTATAGTATATAAGCAAATACCATTAGTTCAAATAACTTATGTAAACTCAAAAACCAGTATTTCATTTAAATATACAGTTTCTGTAATGTTTTAAAAAAAATTTATCATTAACTGTTATAATTAAATTTTGTGTTTATATTATTTAATTAACAAGCAACATTAGACCACATACTGTTTTTGTTAAGACTATTCACGAAACTCAAAAGTCAAAAGAATATTTATGAAAGCGATACTTAAGGACTTAGGCTGTTACAATGTTCAAGTACGTGGTTTTAGGTAAGGCACATTATTTAAAAAATAAAAATAATAAGCACTAATTATATTTTAATCTCAATGAAGTAGTTATATCAAAAGTAACCAAATAGTTTTGAGAAATAAAAACTATACTAAACTATACTACTTTTTACCGTTAAGTGATTAACGTAAATAATTCAACAAATAACTTGGAATTACGTGTTTTTTTTTTGTATTGTATAACACTATTAAATACACTCCTTTTTAAAACTTTATTATGAAGCATATTGTTGTGTCATAGACACAAGCTGAGTGCTGACAGTATACAGATATCAATTTTCTCTTAAATTCCAAGTACCATTCTAAAGTTTCGGTTAACTCAATAACATTTGACCGTCTGTATCTTTTTTCCTGTCCTTTTCGATTTGGACAATTTCAACATGCCTGTTAACCATACAATAAGTTATATTGGTTGAAAACTTATATAATGGATCTACTTAAAGACATTGCAGTTTTCTTAGAAAACAATTTTCATTTGTGGGTTTGATATAATAAAAAAATTTTTAGGATCCATCCAAATTATGTACCCAAAAAACAAATCGATTCTGTCATGGTCACATAAGTTATCTTCTGTATTATAAATATTTTACGGCATATACTCGTGAGTGTATAATATATAATATATATATTATTCTATATATTTCCTCTCTTCCTTCCGTCTCTTTTCCCTTCTTCCGGTAACTTCGACCTCCGGTAGAGAAATGATGGATGACAAAGTTGTCTTTGTTCCCCTCCACTCGAAAAACCCACTGCCATTTCCAGAGGAACAACGATGATACACGCGAATTAATACGTCCGCTGACGATCATAACTCATTGTTTGACCGAGATGACAAGGCCGAGATATATGGAAAAAAACATGCATCCCATATATGGCAACAAATTATACGATGGATCATATACATGGAGAACTGACAACATATATGAACTATGTAAACATCAAACACCAGTGTTAGAAAACAACTTTATCGATTAAAAACAATTTTTGGATGGTTTCAATGACATCTCGTTTTAAATAAATCATAGATTTTTGTTTCTACGAATTGGATTCATTTTCTAGATAATATGATTGTCTTAACAATAGTAAAGAATAAAAAATGAATGATAACATGACACAAAACACATTTAGGTACCTACATAACAATGCATATAACTCTTATAAATATGCTACACAAATATATGATTATGATTCTAAATAATTTAAAAAACTTTAATGTCAATATAATATAGGCTTTAAGTAAGGATCATATGCATACCCTTATTAAAATATTTCACTAAATTTAGTAATACATATTGTAATAAGTCTGAACATATTTCGAGCTGTTAGATACTAACTAATATATATAATATATTTAAATACCGTGTGCGATCATGTATTACTGTTAATTGGTTCTGTACTATTCAAACAGTATACAAATCAATAAAAAATCTATTTTATTCAAATAACTAATAAGTAATAATTACGGCATTTTTTCAAAAAACAAAAATTTATTAAAATAATCTTTTTTTAAAACATTATCATTAGTTGTAATGCTCATAAGAAAATATTAAACTAAATTAAAAACAAAAATAAAATGTGAACTTAAATAAGTTCTTATGATGAATACGTAGGTACTAGGTATGTAGTTTAAAATTTATTTTTTTTGTGTATAAACCATTTTAATTTGATATTATTTCCAATGAATATACTACATTGATATTGTATATACTATATACTATATATAGATGTATAAGAGATAGGTCAATCTTTTGAATGACTCAGTCACTCTGCAGTGTATAGCATAAAAATATAAGACGTATTCAGAGTAAGAAAAAAATTGGTATGAAAATCGCACATCCTTTGATAATCGCTATAGCGAAATGTATAGTAAAGAAGTGCTAGAAAATGTAGATATATTCATACACGTACGACGTACACCTCACATATTCTAAATGTGATTTATGAAAAACCATATTCGACAAAAACTTATTTCCGTCGTGCTTTCTGTTGCAGACGTCATTCTATTCTACGTCACTGAAAACGCTCATATCCGTATCCACCATCATTCTGCTGGGTTTGATCATGGCCTACCACGCGCTCGAAGTACAGGTAAGCTTAAAAACCTTTGTATATTATGTGCTATAAAAAATTGTACAAACAACCTTCAAAGTTTCAACTGCAGTGTCAACAAAAGAAAAAAATAGTATACGTCACTTTAACTAACATTCAAAATACAATATCGAGTAACCGGAACATTGAAAAGAAATCTTTTCAAAAACTTTACTTGAAAACTTACTTTACACAATGTAACCACCGATGTCAGGTGTAAATGTTATTTCAGTAGTTTCATTTGTACTAGGAACTACGGAGGTTTCTCTCTAGCTTAGGATCTTCCATTATTATTCATTTCGAAAAGCAAACAATCAACAAAAGAAAAGTTTCACTAACTTTAATTCGTATAGGTATCATAAAATAATAAGTATTATATGGTTCACTCAATATTATTACTTAACATAAACATATTTTTTTTGGTTATTATATACACTATTCCTTGGAAAAACTTATAGTAATAAATCCCATTTGAATAACCATTGGTTAAAAAAATAAGTTATATTTTTCTAACATTCAGCTCACATACAAATAATTTAAATAAATCAATAATTATCTTCATGATTAAAAAAGAGGGAAAGTAAGTAATAATCTGCTGTGTGGCTGTACAGTTTTAGGGTGTACCTCGTGATTGAGTAGGTCACTGTGATGGATGTGTTACATTTGAATTCAATAATAAATAATTGCATACGAAAAATAATTCTGAGCGGAGACGGTTTGTCAGCGTATTATCATATTAATATATTATTTATTAATTTGAATTATTATAGTAATTTATTTTACAAATAGTAATACGGTATAAACCATAATATATGTACCTAATTATAATAATATAAATTTAAGGGTTAAGTTATATACTCATTATATTAAAACCAATAGTTTTTTGGCACCACTCAAAATCCAAAATATTTCATTGTAACCATCTAAATTATTTTGTCTTTTCATTGATACAAAATTCTAGAAAAAATATTATTATTACATATTATAACCTCTTTCTAGAATAAATACAATTTTAGAGGGACTATATTGTGTGTTAATTTTGTTTGACCTTGTTTCAGTATTAAGAGTTCGTTATCCGAGGATACATGTAAATAATTGGGCAGTATTAGTTTAAAGTACGAAAAATAACAAATCTTTTTGAGAGTAAACAAAAGGCAAAGAAATATCGGCAGACCCTGAAAATGCATTTGAGACATTTCTCCAAAAACATAAAAACCACATTATCTGATAAGTCACTTTTACTTAACAAAGCTATTTTTGGCTGACACGGTGAGTGATTTGGTTATTAGTCACAAGGGTCGTATTTAACAGTCATCTCTCGTTGCTGGTTGCCATTTTTAAAATATCAAGCTTAGTGACATTCATATTTTATCACATGTTGTTATTATAAAACTGTTATAGTTTGTGTTATCATTCCTAAACCCTGGCGCAAACAATAATTTTAAATAAACAATAAAATAATAATTATTTGTAATTGACTATTCAAACACCATTGCTGCAGGTTTTTGTTGTTAAATGGAAATATCAAAACCATTGATAATCTACAGTTGCGAATATATATTTTACTCTCTTCAATTTATTTTTACTTATTTCGTATAAATGTATAATATAATTTTATTACTAGATATCGTATGGATACACGAAAGAACTTTCAAATGCAAAATGATATTCAGGCCAGTGAAAAGGGAGACAGTTTTGTTTGTAAAGTAGAATTATGTAGAACATATTCAAAATGACCCACAAGCCGACTCTTCTTGTTTTGAATATGTTTATTATAATGTTATCTTCTTCTTATAATCTTATATATATAATGGTTTCAAAAATATGAAGCGATGCTAGTTGCTTATGATAGCTTATATTTTAACTTCGTGTACCTACCCATAGCGTAATATGCATACACATCTGTTTATAAAGAAGCAAAATACTAACACACATTTTATAAGACTTTCCAGCACACTTAAGACTGTGCACAAAATTTCAACACAAATGAAATTGTTTAGGAATTAAGTAATCTAAAACATAAAACTTATCTAAGTTTAAATTATAAGTGAGCTAATTTATTTTGATTTTATATGGTCCATTCACAAAATAAAAGGTTCAACTAATAATATGCATTTTTATATAGGAGTTAGGTACCTGTATAATATAATAATAGGTATAATTTTTTAGATATTATTTTATTGAACTACGGGATAACATAAACAAAAATAACTGTACTAAAATGTAATTGCGTTAATATATAGTTGATATAAATAATACAAATTGCCTCATTTCAGACGTGTAATATAATGGATATCCAAGAAAAGTCGATTTTTATTTATTTAAAATCCTTTTATTATCCTTATATTATTATTCTGACTTTATTTGCTCATAACAAGTGAGAACTTTATGGTCTTATAAAACTATGCCAGCAATAAATGAATAATATAATTTATATGATAATTTCTTTCTCTTCACTTGACTTAAAATTCCTATAATGAACAAGAAAAAACTATTTTTAAATTGTATAGTATAGTTTTTACGGTTTTTAGAGCTAAAACCTTTTTTTACTATTATTATTACTGAGATAATTTAGTTATATTTTGCTATTTTAATTTATAAGCTAAATTATGTTTAAAATAAGCTAGGCGTATTGGTTCATTGTTTTTTGTTTTTCTGTACATAATACGTAAATGTAATAAAAACATATTATTATTATTATTATTAACAATGAATATTAATGTGAATAATATACTATACAAAATATTATAAAAGGTCAACAAAAGCACGGAAATAAATAAAATTCTGTGTCGTTGATGTATTTTTTACAAACTGTATAGTTTAATGATGGGGTGATATGGAAATTAAAACGATGGTAGGTACTATAGTTTTCTGAAAGAACGCACTGTGGAATTTACTTTGGGTTCAGACATTCCTTTACAGCAATTATTGATAGTGAACCTGACCAGACCGGATGGCGTAGAAATATAATATATACGTATAATTGGAATAGTTCTGGTCGTTGTTTCCGGCAATACGAATATAGTCCCTATGGAAATTATTCAGTAATACCTGCAAATATTAGCGGGGGCCTAAAGTTAAGGCAGCAACAAGTAACCCCCTCCTGGAATCGCACGCAAATTGCACCCAGGAAATATTATAGTTTTAGCTCACTTATAAGCACACACACAATTGAGTATTAAGCTATTTTATTTCCACCCTAAGTTGTTTAGCATAATACACAATACTGCGTGCCAACACTATACCTACAAATTCAGATTATTTCTTGTGACGATTGCCATTGAACACGATACCTTAAACGGTTCTAACGACGGAGAAGGACAGGTGGAAATATATACTAAATGAAATGTCCAAAACAGCAAAGTTTAATTTGACCCTTGCATTAAGTTCTGTTTAACACTTTTTTTACATTTAACTATAAGTGTAGTGTGGTCGGGGGAGACCTATAATGACGAATAGAGTAGTTATCCAGCAGAGAATGTCTATTCCTAATAGATAAGTTTCCACAGCTGCGGATTGAGCACTATTGCAAGAGATTTTTATCAATAAAAAACTCATTTTTCTTACAACTAAAATTATTAATAGGTATATTTTAATTCATTCTTTACTTTTATGCCTATATTATAGTGAGATGGAGCCCATAGGATTGTACAATTAAGTTTGCTCGTACGGATGGTGAATGTAAAACTAAATTCAGTATGTGGTTTTATTAAAATATAATTATTTATATAGAGCTAAAAAGTTTTTATACTTGAGATAATATATTTTACTTTGGTAAATTCTTCATTGTGTAATTTATAATATATATATATAGAATGTAACGAAAGTTAAGCTATCGGGTACCACAAAATATTACTTACTTACTTGAAAAATGAACTTGGCATATTACATTACAATATTATTATATATTTTCTAGCTTAAATTATAAACGTAATTTAATAATAACAAGCGTATTTTCTAAATGATTAATATTGTATAATATATTGTACACATAAATATTTAAGTACACATAAAAGCGTAAAAAAAAAATTCATCATATTGTTTATTTTCTCTCTAAACACAGACCTCTCGATTCTTAACTATGAACATTATACAGTAATGAAAATATTATAATATGTACATTGAAACTGGTGCTTAACATTTTTTATTAAATAATAGATTAATGAAAACATAAAAATCAGGAATTTATAGTTAATATTTTTGTTTTATTTTATGAGTAAATGATACATTTTAATGTATTTCCCACATTTAGGCCCTTTTTATAGAATTCACTAAAAAAAATCACATGGCATACAATATATTGAAATAGGTATGTTATTATAATTAATATTAATTCAATCATAAGTCAATGTATTTATTCTCAAAAAAATCCCACATCACCCAAAATCATCACAAAAATTATTGTTTACGATATTACGTAGTTATAGTATATAAAATAAAATGGTACATATTACTATATAACTCTAGTATTATATCGTCATTCCGAAAAAAAAAACAAATCAAATGATTCGGCAGTACCAGATAAAGATGAAGATGTCAATTCTGATAATCCACAGCTTCTTCCCCAACTTGGAACGATCATAATTAATGTAATATTAATAATAACCAAAATTGGTTGTTTCAGCAGTCGTCCTCGTAGTCTATGTTTCGATGAAATTACGTAATAATATATTATGCTTTTTTTCAACTAAATATGATTTATGATGGTTTTTACTGTCAATATCTCCAAAATCAGTAGTTTCCATAAATTTGAAGTATTTTTGTTTTTTATTCTTTATGTTAAGCAATACACATTTTATAATTATGTCTAAAATATTAATAATTTCGAGCGGCTCTAGTACCAGTATAGTACCTAAAGACTGTAGATTTAATGAGCATATAATGCTCAGCCCCCCAACCTAGTAATTTCAACACTTATGAATGACTGATATAGAACGTAGGACGTACACATTTTAATTCCATTTGGAACAATTACGTATACAACTATAGCACAAGTAATCAGTAGATATTATCTATATAATTAACTTTTCGACTTTTATATTTGAGAACAAATTCCGAGAAATATATTTATAGACTAATAAAAAAAATTACTATTTACTGATTTGAAACTGACATTTACTGCTTTTTGAACCGTTTACTTATTTTTACACAAACTTCACAAGTTGATTTTATATTATATTTTATTCCAAGTACCTCAATAGGTTAGCTTTATACCAAATTCAATAGTGGTTTTATGTTTTATTTTTGTAAACCTCCTAAAAAGTTCTATAAGTTGATATATCGGAGAAATAGTCCTCTAATGTTTGCTCTTTTGTTGAAGTAATGTAACGCATGACGTGACTTGAAAGTAAAATGCTGTCAAATATAAACCGTCAGAAAAAGAACGTTAGACCACTAGCTCATAATATATGATCAAAAAAAAAAAGAAAAAATTTGAGGTAACGCCTGAATTACTTAATTACTAATTACGAGCAAAAAATTGTTATTTTATTAAAAAATGTAAATATAATATGGTATATATGAACAAATTTAAATACGTAGTTATGTTATTTTAATTATGTATGGTCGTATGGATGTGATTTTCAATTGGAAGTACAGTAGAACTTCGGTTATCCGAACTAATTGCGAGAGCACCTACCTGGGAAACGTGAAAGTTCGGATACTGGCAATTTTTTTAATAATATTATATATTAATATATAGGTACATGCATAATTATTATATAATACATTGATATATTATATTTAATATGTTCATACATATCACGAAAATACATACATAATATTATAATGCGATATTTATAACCCAATACAATTAATATTGAATTATTATATAATACACATAAATTATATTATACACAACAACACGTCTACATAATTACGTGTACAAGCATTACAACGCTTATTGATGTTTGGATAATAGATCGATCTGATACGTAAATTGTATTTGATATTTGTTCCGTTAATAGAGTGTTCTCGTACAACGAAAATCCGGATAGACGAGGTTCTACTGTATATTAATTTTGGAGTAACACAATAAAAAATGAATTACCCATTGTATTTAACACGTTTATCGTAAAGTATGACCTTATACTTCAGAGATGGTTTGTTAAATACTATGCGTCTCATTTGAAAAAATAAAACATACGATTAGACCAGTACATTTTAAATTCACGGTTAGATAAATATTATGAGAAGTTACAAACTATAAATGTCAAAACTAACTTGTTAACTAATTTTCACCGTTGCTCCAATCCCCAATGTCTATTTTAAGCCAGTAGAGAGTAGTTAAATATTATATTGTTTGATCTGAGACAATTACTATACTAATTAAAATACTACAATTATAGTAGTTTTCTAAATGATACTAACATAATATAATCACTTATTAAACTAGCTCATTTCTTGGTGAATAACAAAAAAAAATTCTTCCTTTCGTTGCGCCGTTGATCTCTATAAGGTTGCGATCAAACTTCCAAATGTCGATTTCACGTCGGAATCGAGTGCTTTCGGGAAACAAAACTTGATGCGAATGTTTGCATTTAAGGACAAATATAATAATTACCTGAATTTTAGAGTGAGAGTTAAAAGTAAAAGCCAGATATTATTCAGTATTGCCTTTAATTTTCACATGGTGTATGTTAATAATAATGTATTTAGTACGGACCTTATACTCTGCGATTGATCATTTATTGTTTAAAGAGTTTTTGCTCGAAAACTCTATCTATACATCACTATAATATCAATCGATAGCTAATGCGCTGTGAATTAAATTAATAATATTCTATACACCCACTTATTATGGTCTATACTATATATTATAAGACCTATGCACTTCGCTGTTCCTATGATTACAATTTTGTGTATCTATTCAGTTCACTCATTATAATTGTATATCAAAAAATGCTTATTTTTCGAAGAAGAGGGTGACAAAATCACAAAGATCGATTTATTTTTCAAGAATCATATTATAACAGTATGTATTTTATAAGTGCTTATGTTTATTTTTTCATATTTGCGTGATACTAAATTGTATAGGATGGAACGATATTATATTTGCACGGGCTACACCTGCAACAACGCAAGTGGACGTTTGTAAATAAACGTGCAATGTGGTGGTGGTAAAATAATATAAAACAAAACAACAGTGATAATAATCGTCGTACGTGTATTGTATTAATGAGTACCTATAACAGCAGCAGCCGACGGGGCGTACATTTAGTACTTGATAGGATACGACAACATGCTACTGCGCTGCCGTAGTCACAACGACGACAGAATAATAATAATAATAATCTGTATCGTCGTAGAATAAAATTGATCGGAAAAACAATGCTATACGTGGAATAACTAAATAGTTATCTAACCATCATCGGAAAAAAAATTATTTCAGCATCACTCGAACACGTTTCTACTGCTGCAGCAGCATTACCAGGGCGATCGGGTTGTGATTTATAAGAATTTTGCAAGTTTTTAGGTTCTACTTTTTGACATTGATGGTGGGGGGAGTCTCAACGATTGTGGATATTGAAAAAAATATTTTTGTCACACTAATATTCAAATATTTAAAACTTAAAAATCTAGGGGGAAACAAAGTTGTTAATTGATATTACCTAGTACCTACACAGGTTTATTACGTTATAATATTATGCAAATCAAAACATTTGGACACGATACTGGATTTGTCAAGCTTCACTCACCTCGTAGCACAAATATGTGGTAAATTACAATTAACGGTAAATCATCTCATTCGAACAATATGGATTCTGAGTGAACCAAAGATTTCAAACAATTATTGAGTATATAAATTAAACTACACGAGTAACCACTATTCATTAGAACTCAATACTAATTAATATCCAAAGGCCCAGAGCGATCGAATTATTACATTTATAAAAATAAATTTCATTTTAATTCCCGCTTCTTGATAAAAGTACCATCCTAAGTATACCTAACCTATCTATAAATAATCTCGTATATGGTGGAATAGGTTCTCTCGCCCTCTCTCTCTCTCTCTCTCTCTCTCTCTCTCCCTCCCTCTCTCTCTCCCTCCCTCTCTCTCTCTCTCTCTCTCTCTCTCTCTATACATATATATGAATTTTATCACGTATCCCTCAATACCGTTGTACTATGTAAACATAATTTTAATTTTGCACCCACAGTTGTTCATGATTGACAATTGCGCGGACGACTGGCGGATCGCGATGACGTGGCAGCGGATCGCCACCATCACGATGGAGCTGGTGATCTGCGCGATCCACCCGATCCCTGGCGAGTATTACTTCGAGTGGAAAACCAAGCTGGCCAACAAGCACGGAAAGCTGGAGACACGGTGGGTGCCATACGACGTGCCGCTGTCGCTGCCGATGTTCTTCCGGCTGTACCTCATCTGCCGGGTCATGTTGCTGCACAGCAAGCTGTTCACGGACGCATCGTCCCGCAGCATCGGCGCCCTGAACCGGATCAACTTCAACACGAGGTTCGTGCTCAAGACGCTCATGACCATATGCCCGGGCACGGTGCTCCTCGTGTTCATGGTGTCCCTGTGGATAATCGCCAGCTGGACGCTCAGACAGTGCGAGAGGTAAAAACCAACCGACCGTCGCGGCGCGCCAAGCGACCGTCGAATTTATTATAATATTACATTATTGTTATTGTTATTTAATCGTATCGTCAGCACTGCAGTGACGCTGAGTACGGACTTTAGGAGGGGCTCATTAAATCACCTGACATTACACGTGGGAATAAAAATAGTAAATTGAATTATAAGACTATAAAATAATTTTAATATAGAGCTCCATTAATATGAAAATTTAATTTTTACGAAATGTTTATTAAAAAAAAAATCGTCATTACAATTGAGATCAAATTCTATTTAGTTTTTTTCTAACATTTGCTTGTTCTCATGAAAATCAAAAACTCAATAGTATAAAAGAAAAGTTATTTTAAACATTTCAAAACCTGAGGTGGGTCATGCGTAAGTAGTCATTGGTCATATAACTGTAGTCAGAATTGAAACACATTTTTTAACAGAACTCTGCGTCACTGTAGTATAACTTTTTATTGAAATCTACACAATGGTTATGTTCCGAGATTATTTTTTCGGTATTATTGACCGGGAGTCTCCGATTCCGCATCGGTACAACTCTTTACATAAGATTGAAAACTAACGGATGCCTTATCGACACTCGGTATGTGTATACTGTATATAATATATGCATTATACATCCATAATATATATTTTGATCAACGCTGTTGATCTAATTGTTCGAGAAGTTTCAATTGTTTTCGTTGTAATATAACTCCCGTTTTCGGACCGTTCGATTGTGATCTTCGGACACAACGGAAACTTTCTATATTATATGTTCTCTGTCCGTCGTGGGAATAATAATAATATTATATTATACGTGATAAATACCGAGTTAAGCCAATAACGGTGTATTCTATTATAGTATAATATTATGATTGTAATAGACACTTGCCCATCCGTGTACCAAAAATAATATTATATTTAATATCGTTTTGCAACAGTTCAATGTGACGTCAGGCATGACCGGTCATAATATTAATCTCCGATCAGCCGTATGTGTGTAGTATTGGCAGTAGGGATAAGACACTCTATACATTACTTGAACAAATGTACAAGTCAAAATAATTATATAAATGTAGTTTATTGAGTACAATAGTACTTGGGTATAACAAAGGCAAAATTCTATACGAGAATACAAGATACAGATACCCTTATATTGAGCGCTAGTCTCTCTTCTCTCTATAAATATTTAGGTACATAACTAATCATATTAATAAATCGTTTTTAGATTGTATAATCTTACAAATCTATTTATAATGAATTCGAATATATTCCTGAAAAGTTTTAAAATCAATCGTTTCATTTAGTTGAAACATTAAACTTGAAGTGCAATAACATTTTTGGATTCTGAGCGGAGCGATGAATTTATTGATTTTACAATGATGTGTGTTTTTTTTTTGTGTCTGACCGGTCTGTGTACACGATAAGTAGTTGAAATAATGCTTCAATTTTCAACTTCAGTATCTTTTTCGATGGGAAAGTGAATCTAGTTGGGGAGGTCAAAATCCTATAATCCTATTAGTGTTCAAAAGCATCGAGAAAAAAAAATTAAGGAAAACCAGGAATTTTTACGCTAAATCGGTTTTCAACAAAATCGTTTTGGTTTTTGGTGTAACTCTAAAACAAATCACCATAGATACATGAAATTTAAGCTGGTTGATTATATTAGCATTTCTTATACACGATCAATTTTTCAAAATATTTTGATTTGTTTTGAACTGTTTAAGGACATTTTCAGTTTCCAATTTTTTTAAGTTTTTTTTCTATGAATGTCAATAAAATTTTATTTGTTGAGTAAAAAAGCTTGAAAATTTAATAAGTCTTCCACTTATCATTTTGCTCAACTGAATATTATAGTTTATCAACGTGTCGTTACTGAAAGTAAACAATTTAACCACTATCAGTAATTTATGTTTCGTTCAGTTACTTAAATAAAAATAACAATCACCTATACCAGCAGATTATTGTTTCTTTTCATAACCGTATCCTAACCTCCATCAAACAGATGACCGTCGAAACTCGCAAATATCAGTAGGACAAACAGTGCTACCTGGTGGTTTGTTTTGTGTGTTCAGAGTTTTTAAAACAATCTCTATGGTGATTACCAACCTATATAATATTATATTTATATATATTTCATAGCTTGGTTTGCGACTGTTAAAAGGACGCAATATTTTTCCACTCACTCAAAGTATACATATACTGGCCGAGCAAAACTAAACCATCGTTTTGCCAAACAATTCGACCTAAACTAGTACCAAACGCGTTTTTGCTCTCTTTCTACATTTTATTCCTCGGCACGTTGAACAAATGTCGGTAAAAATCCAAACCTTTTTCATTAGAGTACATACATAATATATACACACATATTGTATATATATATATATACAATTCAATTGTACCCCTCGCGTTTGGCACAGTAAAGTGCTTTTTTTATAAAAATGTACGCATGCAATATTTGAACAGTCATGTTATTTGAAAATAGCATGAACTAATTCTTCAGAGACGACGACCAGACATTGTAATAAAATTAAATTCCGTCATTGAAAAAAACTGAAACGTGGTAGCGCTTCACGTTACTATTTCATATGAGTATTATAAAAAAAAAACATCTATTTAACTATGTATAATAAATTCATTGGAAAATAAGAACAAATTTTAATCACCAAACAAATGTTAATCATTTTTTTTTAAAAAAAAAAACGATACGAAAAACGTACGATGTTCATATTTAAAAATTATGCTAAACAATGCACAAATGTGAACCACTGATATGTCAATACGTCATATCCATTCAAATCTCTCATAACAATAATTAGTGTTTCATAATACTTACAACGAACCCACGCTTTGCCTTGTTCTGTGTTTAGCTCATATTAATAATATGATTACAAGAGGTCATTCTAATTAGACGAAACGCCAAATCGTTCCAAACATTAAATACGGTATGTACACTCGTTGTTCACCACACAACGCCGACTAACTGTGCCTAAAAGGAAAAACTAATCAATGTACATTTGTACGCAGTACTTTTTCAGCAATTCATCACTAAAAAACACCCCAGTACGAGCATTTCCAGTCCCCTACACAAAATCACGATATGACATTAGACAACGCGTACACCGATAAATTTCAAACCTAATAACATTAACACTTATAGTAAATCAGATTCATTCCAAAAACATCAGAGAATATTTTTTCACTACCTATTTTTTATTTATTTCTGTACCTCGTCACGTTAGGAAAATTATTGAAGACAGTCATCTGTCATACGTGCTACTCTTCAAATACAAACATATAACACGCATTCGCGCTTATATATCAAATAATTTCGATACAAAATCCGTGTAAGTAACTCCTCCCACCGGACGTTTTGGCAAAACTTTGCACATACCTCAACTCCATTTGTCGAACGCTTGTAGTAATAGTAACATTTATCACCAGTAATTCGCATTGTCATGGGCGTTCTCACGGGGGGGGATATGGGGGATAGATCCCCCCCCCCAAGGTTCTTTATTTTTTTACATATTAGTAATACACGTTTTGTCTACTTTTGATATGTGTTTGTGTTTTCAATATTGACTTGGTAGTTATTATTTTATTTTATTTTTGCAATTTTTCTTTATCGTGATTATTGATTCCACCAGCCATAAACAATATTATTATTTATCACTGATAATTATAACATGTAACAGGCAATTCGCTTTCCAATTGATTTGTACTGTATTTTTGTAAACAATCACTCCGTCAACTTTATAAATTCCCAGCGTCAGAAAAAATGTAAAGGTAAGATTCACAATGATAACACCACAGTGATAAAATAAAATAAATAATTTAAACCAGGGATGGAAAACGTTTTTAAAAAACGTTAGTAAACGGAAAAAAAAACGAAAACAATGAATAAAACAAAAACAAAAAACCATAACAAAAAATTCCAAAAACAGAAAAAAAATTAATTACGAAATCAAAAACGAAAACGCAAATAAATTATAGTATTGTACATTATTATATTAATAACACGAAAAAAAAAATGTTACCTAAGTATTTACTTTTTAATCTTTACCAACAATGCTCTATTAAAATTTAAAAACATTTTTATTTGAAATCAAGAATAATTAATTTTAATTTTTAACTCTTAAGTGCATTTCTTAATTGCTAAATTTACTACTATAAAAAAAAACAATATTATCAAAAACAATATAGAAAAATAACGTTTTTAAAAACGTTAATCAAAAACAAAAACGAAAAAATTAAAAACATTTTTCATTCCTGATTTAAACTGATTCATAACATTCTTTTATAGTTTAAATAAAAAGAACAATAAATATGACTTGAATTGATTATTTGATATTATCAACTATATTACTATCAATATTATTAGATTCTGAGCGGAGTGAGGGATCTATTGGTTTTTCAATATTGTTTATATTTATTTTTATTTTATCCTGCATATAAAATTTCTACCAGAAGCAGTTCTTCGCTTTTAACATATTATAGTATATCTTTTCTTTTAGCAAATTTTATCAAGATGATACTTTAGAGTGGTAATTTTTCAATTTTCTCAATATTTATTTAATGACACATTACAATTTCACCGACAAATTTCAAAAACCGCTAAAAATGTGATTTCAATTTCTAACACTTTGTTTATCACCATTGTAACAAATAAAATAAAAATAATGATTTTAGTTATTTTATCGTAATTTATAATATTAAGTCAACTTACAGGCTATAATAAAATATAATTACAATATAAAATATCCAGACTGACAAACCGTCTCCGCTCAGAATCGTTATTCGTATACCATGATATGATATCATTGAATTCAAATTTAATACAATCCATTATACAGTGACTAAGTATTGTAATCTACTGTACAGCAGAGTGACATCCACTTACCCGCTTTTTTAATATTCATTATTATAATATGGGAGTTGTGAGGCAAAACCCTTAGGTACGGCTTATTTTGAAACCATTTTTTTCATCCCCCTCCATTGAAATATCCTGAGGACGCCTCTGCGCATTGTATACCTACAAGGATGACGGTTATATATGTTGTGTTGTACACTCTGGAAACTAACAAGCCAAAACCGAAAACCTATGAAAAAACCCGTAAGACCTTATTCGGAGAGGTTTTCGATATCTATGCATGACAAAAAATATAGCTTGGTTTTCCTGCAATTGAAAAATATGGTATTAAGTACAGGAGTTCATAAAATACTGTTTCAAAACAATTTAATATTCATTTAAATTTATGAAACTTGTTTTTTACCTACTTTTAAGTCGAATATAAAGTCAAATAACAAATAAATATAATACTGAAATTTCAAGCCCTTAAAAATTATACTCTATAATTTTTGAAATAGTTGATTTTTAAAATATTTCTCAAAAAATCATGAAGAGGATTTTACGTGAATGCGTTTTATCCATGTGGCACGTGTGTCTGAGAGAAAAAACAAATATTGTGTTGACATCCTTTTAAATTTTTTAGTCAATACCGAAGCGACTATAAAACGATTTGAATATTTTGGTGATAATATGAATAGCTTGAAATTAGTCTATATATTGTGTGTTTTCTAGATTGTTTTGAAAAGTACTGGGAAATTTTGTTTTAATGTATTTGAATAAATCTCAATCTAATTTTCTAGGTACCAGAAATCGTTTACCACTCCAAAAACTGACAGACACAGCTAAATAAAAAAAACATTTATCGTTTTAAAACTAACACGTTTATCGTTACGCTTAGGATAAAAATTTCAAACCAAATTTCAACCAGATTTGATTTATATCATATAAGGAAAATCAAAAATATTTTATTGTTAAATAAAAATAATTTTTTTATACAAGTCATACATGTTACAAATGGTGATTTTACGCAGTATATAAAATATTAAATTTCAAATTATTAACTCACGACGAGCGGGTAACCGTGATATTATGTTCGATGGTGAGACGGTAAAAAAAATGGAACATTCTTTCCTCATCCGTCTCTCGATCGTATTTTTCTTTTTCTTTTTTTTTGCGCCCACGAGTACGTTTATGTATAATATCTCGCAATGCAGTATAAGACGAAATTCCAGCTGTGAATCTCTATCCCATTTTCACTGTTTCACAAGTGCGTGTTATATAGTATAATACTGCAGTTGGGAAACGAGTCTTGATCACCTCCGGGCCGTTTCCCGGGGATTACACGCAGGCAGCGCTTTAAGGTAGAATGTGCGGGGCCACCTGCATTATTCACAGGTTCCGTGTAGGAATAGACACTTTCATACGCTGTTATTTAGAAATTACTAGAGTCTAGAATTGTTTGTACCTGAATATACTTTGTAACATGAGTGTGTTTGGGAAATCCAAGGAAAACCTTGGAAAAATAATCATGAAACTACCTATACGTATCGCATTTTTTAGTATGACATAATATTATAAATATCAATTGTTATTGTTAATAAGATGAAGTTGGTTATACGGATTTTTATGTGATGTAACTGTAATGCACAAGTGCGACCGCTGTCAGTGCATAATTTGATTCACGGCACAACGTTGTTTATATTTTTATGAATCATGATTATCAAAATAGCCGAATTATTGTAATAATATGTATACAAATTGTTCAAATACCTATGTAATTATTTGATATCCTCAGATGGTTAGGAATATTAAATTTTATGTCCACAAATTGTTTTCTACATTTTTCGATATTTATGCGCTAACAGTATAGGTGCTTATATTTCCGATACATTTATAAGATGTTCACAACCCTGCCATGTTTTTTTTAAATATACGAGGAGCAAACATATCGTAGGAGCAAACAGTTATTCAATATGTAGGAATTTTTTTTTTTTAAAGTTCCTAAAACGAGAACGGTTTACCAAATAACATAAACAATTTCCTGGATTTTCACCAACGATTATCACCCCCAATCTAGTTCCTTGTGTGGATTTTTTTTATATTTAGTTCTACTTTCAAAGTGTGAACAATTTCCTAAACATGAAAGATATTTTAAAAAAACCACAGTAGGTATCTACAATTCATTAACTACAAAAATACAAACATTGTAGTCAACATTTTGTAAATGTTACACAAAACAAACTATTACAATATATTCCATGGTTATCCAACAAATTAAGCATAAAGAATGTTCTTTATGTGAAAAAGACCAAAAATTTGTGATCAAAAGTGTGGCATGAAAAAACAATTGCATTCCGTACGAATAACTAATTTAAAAAAATTCTGAAAAAAACGAGTTTTTGTGTTCAATATATGGCATGAAAAATACCCGAAAAATTTGTTTGGGCACATAATAACACTCAAAATGTTTTTTTATTTATTTTTAATACGATTTCGTACGACTAAATATTAACTAAATTCAACTCAGAAAATAAAATCCCGGTATTTTATTTACGTGTGAATCTGAATTTTAAAAGGATATACGCAATCACAGAGTGTTATAGTGATTAAATGTTACATATTAAGAATAAAAATGTATGGATTTTTGACATTGAACTGTTGCAAAACCTCTGTTAAATATCGAGAACATAAAATACTTTCAAACAGAAAATGTCAAAATATTTTTAAAAAATATGTTAGTTTTCGTCGAACAAGAGGCGCAAAAATAGACAGTAACACAATTTCAGAACATCAACAAACAACACTGTTATTTTAACGTTAAATAATTGAGTTAATATATTTTGTTTTTAATTTTAATCCATTTTGCTTACCATTCTAAACTAAGAACATACCAGCCCTACAACCTAAAATAACCAACACAATAACATAGTATAGATTTATATATTTTATAATTATACAACCTATAAAAGCGTCGTCTCGTAATGCTAATTATTATGTTGTATAATAATTAAACTAAACAGTGTGAAATAAAAGCGTTTGAATAAAAATTCACTAACCAACCAACAAGGGTGGGCATTAACTTATTAAAAAGTTAATGTTTTTTTAACTTTTTAACTTAACTAGTTAATTATTTTTGTTTTTAACTTATTAACTTATTCAGTTAAAATTGTTATTGTTGTAACTTAACTTTTTATAGTTAATTTCAGCAGTTAATTTAATTTTTGAGTCATGCGTAATCAACTAGGCAATACTGATTCGTCGAATTATTTACGATTTTGGTAATTTATTTTTGAATTATGTATTATAATAATCTAATGTTTTACAACTTTTTTTTTAACTGAGATAAGTTAATTTTATTTTCTATCTTAACTATAAACTTATCTAGTTAAATTTTTTTCTTTGTTAACTTTTAACTTAACTGAAGGTAATTTTATTGAATTAACTTAACTTTCCACACTTAATTATTTTCATTAACTTGCCCACCATTGCCAACCGAATACTAAGGTAATAATATAATTAAGAACTACTACGCTCTTATTTAAATAATAACCATTTCTATACAGAATAATTACAAGATAATTTTAATAACAAAAATCAATAATTAAATTAAATTCCAAAGGTTTAAAACCTATTTTAAAATGGTCATAATCTCTAACTTGTTTGGAATAATAGCTTGTATTTATCCTGTATTTTATTCATGGACCGTAATGTTGCCAAGTAATTATTCACTCGCCACCAGTGTATATATAACTATGAAACAAAAGAGAGGCGTTCCTCGTTCGTCGTGCTTCGAATGTTCTTCCAGTTAACCGAGTTTATCTAAAACCCTACATTTATAAATCAAATATAACTTAAAACAATAATCTTTGCTCTACAACTAAATGTATACAAGGGTAGAAATGTTTAAGGGAAGGATAATTGAATTTGGAGACATCCGTCACTACCAACAGGTTTATCTAAATACAAACACTTTCAAGTACCTAGTAATGTATTATATGACATTATACTAAACCCTATATAATATCAATACGTAAGCCAAGTGCCAACTACAACAGATTTAGCTTTCGAAAATCAGCTTCAAATGTAAACATGTTTTTATTGTTGTAAGTAATTATTGGTGCAATCAAATAAGACATTAGTAATTAAGAGTGGGTGGTTAGTTGAAGTAGGGCGTAGGCGGTATAAGTTAATTGTGTAAACATTGTGGTACAAATAACGTAATAATGTTATTTACATAAAACAATTATTATTTTAATTTTAATATGCATAAATTTAAAAATCTCACAAAACTAATAATGGATTCACTTTCAATAATATATACGTTGTACATTCTAATTAGTGATCAATAAATTACTGTTATAGTGTTATTATTATAATTTTTAATCATACGTGAAAATAACAGAGATAAATCGATTTTTGTAATAATTATACTTAACAACGTTCCTATTTGGTCTTGATAATTTCCCCGGAGCTTTACCATTTAAAAGTTTTTTTTTTACCAAAACCCTGATTAAGTATTCTTCAAGAAAGACCATGCATATTTTAGTCCTCTAATCTCAAAATGTTCATATCTTACTCATAATTCTTTGGCATTCTAATAAAATATTAATTTGAAACTCTGCGGTATTAGTATTTCATGATATTTTAAATAAAAAATAAAAGCCATTAAACTGTGTAGTTTGTCTGCCTAAGTTAAAATAAGTATAATACATTTTTATGTATAAGAAAACAATATATTCAATTTAGTTTAAAACACTTACAAATAAATAAACTATAAATCCATTATAATACTAATTAAACTTCACAATAATACATTAAATTTCGACACCAAAAACCAAATGTTTGCAGTTTTCTTTTAATTTCAAAATAATTTAATCATATGATAAAAAAAATCTGTATAAACCCATAGTTAAATATCGAAATACATATAAAATACAATTAATAAAATTGAACATGATAAAAACAAATTTTAATGAAATAACAATTTTAAATAATATTTTAGTTAGGTATTAATTTTTCTTCAAAAAAACGTTGGGGAAATATTTACAAACAATGTAAGTCCTTTACACTGTAATAAATCGTGTTAAGTTGTATATGACTTTCTAAGCATCTTAGCAGACATTTAATGTCCGGCATTTATCAGCTAACGTCTTAATTTTTATCAGTTACGCAGTTTCATCAATCTTCGAATCCTTCTAAGAATGACATTTTTAACGATCATGAAAACAGTCATACTTAAGTTTTTGTTTTCCAAACGTCGCGATAATATACACTTTGAGTTCGAGTGATTTTGACGCGTCATTTCAGATCTCGAGTATACTAGCTCGAGTATACTTGAGATGGAAAACAGTCTGCAAGAATAACGAGGCGGAGTTTTTATTTTTTTTTTTAATTCTGTTTCACTTAGTTGATTCTTTATGTACTAGAGAAAGAGAGTAGAATATTACTACATTAGGACACCCCATTTTGCTTTTCATCTTAATTATCAATTTCCTTCAAGTTATTTGTGCTTTTTTTTGTCTGATAAATTAATATCCGGTTATTTCCTTCCGTTCGATTTTATATCCTCATCCATAGCCATTTCAAATTACTCCCGGGAGCAATTATTCTTCCAGACAAACAAATGCACTCAGCGCGAACCCACAAAATAAATAACAATACCAAAAATAATATACAGGCTGATCCGGTTGATGGGGGGAGAGCAATCTCGCATAAAACAGCAATCAAAACTCACTTTTGGAAACGAATAATCATTTTGATTATACTTTCGTTAGTAATGTTTATCTGTTGTTAATTTTGTTCCCCCGCTACCACAAACCACTACCGTGAATATTATCCGTTGCCCCTTTCGACTTTGCACTGAAAATTTATCGTCGAACCCTTGTCGCCAACGATTTTATTTCCATTAAAATTCCACCGAGGTGCACTCGTATGTATAATATATATTTTATAGCTGGTAGCGAATTTCGGTGGTTTCTCGCGTAATAAATTTGTCCAAATTAAATCCACCAATCCAATTACCGTCCCAGTGAAATTCCTCATCAGGAACCTCTGCGGTAGAAACGCAGTAAATGCCAATGAAACATTTTTATCCACTATTCTAAATTAGTGTCATTATGAATGGTGTTGTAAAACCTAGTCGTGGTGGCGATGGCATTATAATTGTTCCAGCTTAGCATCCAAAACAAATTAAAGTAATTTAAAACGACTCGAAAATCCGCTATGCGCAATAGTAACCTACGTGTCTGTTCTTAGGCATGTAATTAACATGCCTAATATAATATATTATATTATACAGTATGCGCAAATTTACACGAAAAGGGTGACTTTAATAGAAGTTTTTCCTAAAAAATTATCATACCAACTACCTAGTATCGTTGGCTGTGGCTGTATGATGGTTTTTTTTAATATAATATTATACGTTAATTATTTATAAAATGTTAAATAATATCATAAATTACATTTCGTATTAATTTAGATATACATGTATAACTTATAAATTATGACGTTTATAACCTTAAAAATGATTAAAATGTGTTTAATATTGTGAGAATAAAATGTGAACACAAATATAAGACAACTTTCTGGAAAACCTTAACTATGTTGCTCCGAAATTTCACAGGAAATTTGCTTGAAAATATCTACTTATAAAATAAATAAACACTAATTTCACCAAATAATATAATATTTGATATAATAATTTTGCTTAAAGAAAACATCTCTGTAAGAGTTAATTAGATGTATTTTTACAGTGGGCTGGTATGTTTGAGTGATTGTTTAATCAAGTTAGGTACCTATGACTAGTATTAGTGAGCACTACGTAATAATTATGTGCAGAATATAGATATCCAACATAAGGTTGAAACACATCCGTTGCTTTCTTATATGAAAATAACACTCGACACGTGCATCGTTGATAGATTTTACAATTCCCAGCGGTTTTGTACATTTTTTTATACGCCATTAACCCCTAAGTCCTAGTCTGTATTGAGATGTTCGTGGTGTAAATAATAATAACGAATACACATTAATGAACAAAAATAACAACAATAAAAAAAATATATATATTTCTCCCTCAATATTTTTTCTTCCTCGGGATTTCTTGCTCGTTATTAATCACTATAATAAAATGTTTGAAAAGTAGTATTACTCATCATCTTTTTTTTTTTGCAACTAAATGATTTGATATTTTATTTTGTTAAATACAAAATAATAATAAGAATAATAATAATAATAATAATAATAATAATAATAATAAAAATAATAATAATAATCATCGAACGCATCATTGCGTAAACGGAAGAGGCAATCTAGCGTCACTGCTACTGTCCTACCAGTAGTATGGACATTGTATATTGCACGCAGGTTCCACGACGAGGACCACGCCAATTACTTGAACTCGATGTGGCTGATAGCCATCACGTTACTCAGTGTAGGCTACGGAGACATTGTACCAAACACGTACTGCGGACGAGGCATCACGCTCTCCTGCGGTATTATGGTAAGATTAATAATGACGAACACATACACAATACACAATAAACGCGCACACATGTGTATGGGTGTATACACACTCACACTACAATTACACACACACACACCCCATACACATACACACACACATACACACACCGAGTACACAAATACATTGACACATATTTACAAACACAGCGCCATCGTGTGCTTTTACTTTTGACAGTATAACCAACCACCAATCCACCTCTTACTCGTGACCGAGAGAGAGAATTATTACTTCAAAACTCTTCATCAACACAAAAACGAAAATTAAAATGTAATTAACTTTAACAATTAAAAGCGAACTGTTTACTCTGGAGCTTACAAAATTGGAATTGCGTTTATACACTCGTTTAAGCGCTGTACAACATGGTGTTTTCCGTGTAGTTAGCGAATCCGGAAAGTCGTTTTAAATTTCCCTCCTCCCACCCCAAATTTCCCGTCGCACATAATTCGATTAAGCTTATATTTCGAATAATAACGATCGTAAACCAATTTTAATAGGGGACACACCCAACCAACACTGCCATAGCCACCGCCGCCGCCGTAAATTAATTATGTCCTGGCACGAGCTTCTGCTAACTTTGTAGACGCGACACAAAGTTTTAGAACTTTATTTGCTTTAAAAAGCTATTTACATTCATTGGGAACCAATTGAATTGAAAGCTTTCATACGTTCTACACTTGTGTCCAGTAATAATATTTTTTTTAATATATTAAAAGATGGTTTCTATTTCAGGGGGTGTGGGCGTAATTGAATTCCGAACACTTGTTAAACACTTTATAATGTAAATTTTTCATTCATCCGTCCAGAATTAACGTACAAAACTTATATGAATAATAAAACATTAACTTAACGAACGTTTAGCACGTCCACTAATATCTTGGATTTAATAACTTCCAAGTATCAGTTTTTACTTTGAAATTAACATGTCATCATAATGTCGTATAACTTATTTAACATATATTCTTTTATATTATCATCTCATATAGTAATCGTTTTTTATTAATAAAAACTGTCATTAAGAAGTATTTAAAATAGTAGGACACCCTATACATGTTTTTACATTATTTATCAGGGGTCCTAGATACTATATCTGACAAATTCGTGTTGTCTGAAATACGATGAAGTTTCACATCAAAGACGAGTAAATAAGTCACGTTTCACAATAGATCTTCTACAAAATAAAAATACACGCACTCCTGAACTCGTGTTGATATTTCAAAACTTTTTTTTTTAATGTCATCGTGATTGGATAAATGGGTTAGAACGCATAGTTCGGAATCCCTGGGGCTGATAAACAACCGAAGCAATGAATTTCGTTTAATGTATTTCAACCAGTATTGTCATACGCGTCAAAAACGAATGGAGAATGAACTCGTGTTTAAAATTGTGTTATTGTCTTTTTTTACGCATCCTAGTAATAATTTCGATACGGAAACTGTACATATCGATGTGTTTTTGGAGTCGATAGGAGAAAGATAATAAATCGTGGTTCATAAGAAATATTGTAATATTTATAATTTATAATTTAATTTTTTTACTGGGATTGGGTTGTGATCAATACTACACTGTGTCTGGGGCTCTGTAGGTTTCATGATGAAGATCACGCTAACCTGCTGAACTCCATGTGGTTCATAGCGATCACGTTCCTGAGCGTGGGCTTCGGAGACATAGTGCCAAACACTTACTGCGGTCGTGGCATTGCGGTCACCACTGGCATAATGGTAAGACCGACTCCAGAACAACCAAACAAATATCCCAGTGGCCTCAAATTTAGTGACCAAAAAGTCTATCCAGCCGATAGCGTCCAACATTTCTAGCGTGCTTGCTTGGAAAATGCATTAAATTAATTTAGGAAGGATTGAGCGATGTCCAAATGGATTTAGATTTTAGAGTAGATGAATTGATTGGAAACATGATACAGAGTCTAAGGGATTCATAGAAATTAAACTTTTTGGTTTAAACTATGTATATAATCAAAAAACATAGATTAGTGTACCTATATGGTTGTAAACATTTATATATATTATATGTTTATTTCACTCTCTAAAAGAATACTATTTAATGGCGAAAAATGTAAGATAAAATAATATTAAAATTGTATTTATTTACTACATTTTTTAATGACATACAAATATTTTGTACATTTTCATAATTATTATAATAATGTTACACGCCCCCTAATAGTTAAGTATAATTATGGTTACTTTTAATGCTACTTACTTATAATTTTTCTGAAAATATTTATATACGTTTATGATTTATCTGATATTTGACTTTGGTTAATGGTTATTAATTATAAATTTTTAATTATATAATTATAGCAAACGCAATGAGTCTGATATTAGATTAATATACATCGACATTTTTAAAAATATAATGACTTCCAATCTTTTAAAATTATACGATGCCATTTAAAATCTGAAAGTTGATACTATTTTAAAAAATGAGGGGAAGATAAAAAATTATTAATATAATTTAATGAAAAAGTAGCGTTTTTGTTAACATTTTCTGAAAATTGTATGCTAAATAAAAATTATAAATATATTCGAGAAATGCCATATTTTACCTACAGAAAACCATCCTGTATGTAAATATATATAAACATTATACATATTATACTTTGTTTTCCAACTCTGCATTCTTCCTCTCGCATCAAACATGGTTTTATATGAATCCCTTTGATATAACAATAATAATAATTACACGTAAAAGCGTTTCAAAGCAATTATTTTAAGGACCGCTCATATGATGCAAATTCCAAGTGTCTTACTTGAACATTCCGAACACCATGCAAAGCGCGTAGAAGTGCTTTATAAATATATAAAGCCCCTTGTACAGTAGTTTCAATAGCGCTTTAGATACAATAATATTATAGATATTTCGTAATTGATGTATAACATTGTTGATACCGTTGTGAAAATCACAAGTGATATTGTACAATTGTGTTGCAATTATTTATTATTATTATTATTATTACTTAGAAATTAGACACTTCTACATATATAGACGCACTGTCTTAGATTTAGGTATAGACACCATAATATAACTACCAACAAAAAAATATATAATAATATACTACAGTCGCTGACACGGCGTCCTGAGTAGGCAAATGTGGTGTCTCGATGCACTGCGTACGAATATTATTATGCAAGCCCCATTTAATTCGAAAATACATGCCACTATAATATTATAGTTAGTTGTTAGATAATGTGTGTACTGTGTATTATATTATAATAACTGATTAATTTAAAAATAAAAATAAACAGGATAGTATGAACTATTTTTGTATATTTTTTATGTGAACACTAAACATATCTAATCGCCATGCAATGTCAAATGTATCACGCTTTGTCTAACACTATTTTGCCTCATTCACGTTTCAAGAAAATAAAACATGGGCTTTAAAACAAACCGAAAACTCCACTACAATCATAATAATGTGTAAATAATTTTTCGATTTTTCACTAACCCGGGATGCACGTTGTAATATTATTTTATTTTTAACTGTACAGGAACTTCTTTGTTTAATATTGCATGAACATAATAATATACGGTTTAAGTGGGCATTCAAACGCTTGTTGATTTGTATAAATTAAAAAAAGTGCACTCGATTATTTTCTACAAGAATACTTAATGTTTAGAGGTTGATATAGTGTACATCCAAACACGAAACACCGAAATGTATTCGATGAGTTGGAGCACATCTGTAACTGTAGTACAACGACTCCAAATACACATTGATATTATAATGGAACATGCTTTAATTTTCCACGGTCCCAATTATTTTGCCAAATGCCAACACTAATAATATTTTAATTCTACGTGGATGAATGAAAGAAAAAAATAACATATTTTGTTTAAACGTCGACCGAGCAGTGGGCCGGCAATTACTGTGACATCGAAAATTGGATCGCACCAATGGACTTTTCCGATAACATCAGTTACCTAGTCCTTACTGTCAATCAGAGTTAAACAAAAGAGTTAAACACTACGCTTTTAATAAATTTAACTAATTAATTAAATTATAAAAATAAGCATTAATTTCTACTAGTACATAAAGCCTTTTAAATTGCATGAATAGAGCTATTATATTATAATATATTATACTATCATTATTATTATTATTACTATCATAACATCATCATCGTCGTTCCAAACAAAAAATATTTTTAAAAAATGTACCCCACTTACGGTTTTTGTTATTCTTTAACCATCATCAATCATTTATAAAACAAACTTCCACACAAACTTATATTAATAACTTTGCATGAACAAATTTATGTTGGCTTTGATCATCAAACACAATAAATAGACAACTATACTAACTATAATGTAGTGTTGTTTTTCTCCTTTAAAATTTTTCCTCCGATTTTATTTTGACCACCAATGATGATCTCAAATAACTATGATTTAAATGGTGTTTCCAGGGTGCCGGGTGCACAGCTCTTCTAGTAGCTGTTGTGTCACGAAAGATGGAACTCTCTAGGGCAGAGAAACACGTCCATAATTTCATGATGGACACTCAACTTACAAAACGAGTACAATATTGAATAATCTGTATACTATTATTGTGGATGAGTTTTTTTTCATTAGAAATATATTTCTCTTTCAGCTGAAAAACGCTGCGGCCAACGTCCTCAGGGAGACGTGGCTGATCTACAAACACACTAGACTGGTGAAAAGGGTGAATGCAGGCAGGGTTCGAACACACCAACGAAAATTCTTGTTGGCCATATACGCGTAAGTTTATAAAAACTCAATATTACCCGAAACGTTTATCGGTAGTCAAAAGAAATTTTCGGCAGAAAAACTATTACCGACTTAAACGACTTAAAAGCAATCATAAAATGACCATCGTTATACCTATTGTTCAAATACAATTATATTTAGTCTCTAAACATTTTATTATTGTGTTTGTAGCACACAGCATATTATTCAAATGCATTTCTTTTTCGCGACTTTACCGAGTTGAATAGAAAATAATAAGTTGCTCCAACTCGACGCGCTTGTGATAATTAAATACTAGTAATTTCCTGATGAACAACTACATGACGTACACAAACCCTTTTCAATTAAACTCTTCAATTAAAACAACCGCACTGCCCTCGAGGGGATAACAAGAGTTTTTATTTTATCAACAATCGTATTCCAACCGAATACGAACATTTTTCAAGTAGACAGTTTGAAAGATAATACTCGATATATCCACCATTGGACGGTATAAAACTCGGGTGTTATGTTTTTAGTTTGAGATAAATATTTTCGTGTTTACCTCAGGTTGAGAAAAGTGAAAATGGACCAAAGAAAATTAATGGACAACGCAAATACAATAACAGACATGGCCAAAGTGAGTAACAGAAATTACCTGCTCCCGTACCAATAAATATGGAGGATAATGATTGATATATTTTTAGACGCAGAATACGGTTTATGAAATTGTATCCGACATGAGTAATCGATACGATGCGTTTGAAGAACGTTTGGTGAATCTCGAAGATAAGCTGGTAGCCTTACAAGAACAGGTAAATAATATAATTTCATATTGTTTATTGCTATATCATATTAATGTCATTCCCAGTTGGGATTCTATAAAATACTATCAGTTTATACATTTATTATACGGTATACGTGCAATATCGTGTTCGGAATATTAAACATTTTATTTTTAAATCAATTACAATAAAAAATAATTCTCCGTCGGTACGGCACTTAAAGATTTATTTACTTCAAATTATTTCTTCTACCTTCTAGAGGCTAGGTACAGTCACATTTAGTTGAAATTATTTTGTTTTGTTATTATAACTAAGAATAAAGGAATTTAATCAAACATAATATAAAAAAAACAATTTGAAGTCTAAATGAACCATGTATAATTAAATTATACAGCTATCAATCCCGTAAATTATTTTACATGACCGAATAAATTCAATATATTTCAATCGAGTTATACAACTACAGTTACATAACACGGTGTTACACCAAATTATATTGTTATGTAATTGAAACTTTGATTAATTTCCTGACATATTTGAGATTTATAAATATAACTATAGTTTTACATTATAATTTATAAACAATTATTTCAATTAATCTGAATATTATATAATTACAATACATATATTGTTAGGTACAATTTTTATATTATTCTGAGTTTGTACATTCACCTTTATTTACATCAACATTATTCTTTAACAAGCAATTATTGTTTTACGGTTTAGCACAGAATATCTTATTGGTCTCTACACTGCCAAGTAATTAGGTCAAAATTAACATTTTTTTTTATCAAGATTGCGAAAATTAAATAGTTATTTTCCAAAAAAAAGTTTGCTAATGACTTCCAACCAAGTGGACTTTTTTTGGATAAATCTTTAAAAAATAATAATAATAATAATAATAATAATAATAAAAGCCTATTATAAAGCCGTTTATAAACGCTTGCCAAATGTCAGAAAAATTCCACTTGACTACACATATTCGAGTGATTGAACCTTATCTAAATTTACAACGCTTAACGTATAACGGTTTACACGGAGTGAAAAAATATGGATAACGGCTGAATGTCTTTTTCCCGATTTTATTTTATTTCTATAATATTCAAAAAAAATCCTAATCATGACACTCGTGACACATCTTAAGTGATTTATCAGTGTGAACTGTACACCGAAAAGCCTGACCGAATCAGAACTACGTAAGTAGGTACTGTTATCATTCGTAATTTAGTCATAATAACACTATACGAATATTTACCTACCCAAATACTACATCGTTTAGTTCGACGGCGTTTCAAATTAAATTTGTCGAGTACCTAATCGAAACGATAACATTCGTATGCGTGTCTCGCACATCCGATCCCACTCTTGATATCTGAAGCTGTTTTTGTAGGGGGTGTTGAGCGTTAGAGTGGGGGTGTGTGAGGAACTAAAATAGCGTGTAGCCGGTGTAGGTAAAATTGTACTTACAATAGTGTGTCATCCGAACTGACAAATGTGGACATAAGCTCCGCTTTCTCTGAAGTCTCCGTCCAATCAACTTTCTGTCAATAAATCAGTTTTATTCCCGGTGACAAAATACAATAGATATGCCGACACAATATTCATATTTAAGGAAATTATTATTGTTATTAATTGTTAACGATCGACAGATGCACCAAAGCGGGTTTCTGCGTTTTTACTATATTTTCATTGATATTTGTATACATACATTTTAGTCATTGCTTAAACTTTAAACTCTTTCAATAAATTTATTATCGTCATGACCTACAAAAATTAAAAATATAAAGTATTAAATTCTCCGGCAATAAATTTATTTTCGTATTTGATGTCTTTATAATACCTATTCATAAACTAATACACTACATCAACTAGGCACCATTAAAATGTCATAAACACGCAAAAACAGTCAATTGTTGACATTCATAGGCATAGATTATACAAATAACTAATGTATGAAAGAATGTCTGTCCAATTCCCATACAAGGTTTTAATTTTAAAAACATAATATTCAGTACCATCTATAACTAATCAAGATGATTATTTTAAAGGTAAATCCTTATTTTCTAGAAAAGTATTACAATTTTTGATAATTTATTTTGACATAATATTTTTAATTCATTAAATTTACATTCAAATTCTATTTTTATCATTATAAGTTTTTTCTTTTTTTAAATCACAGGATGTCTTTTTGATTTCATATTCGCAGGAGTAGAATATGTTTTTGAAAATGTCAATAAATAAAAATTCAATATTTTATTAATTAATTATTTTATTATTAATTACTTATATAACTATTATAACTTATGACTTTGTGAGAATTATTTAAAGGTGCGATGAACTGATGAGCGGAGTGGTAGAACAACATTATGCGGGGTACCCTTGTTTTTTTACACTGTCGGCCAATTATTTAGTGGTGTTCGAAAAATACTTGTCCGTAAATTGCTAAAGATTACGAAATAGAAGGTGAATGGTGTCGGTGGAGGGTTGAAATCCGTGTGGAATCTGTGTGACGTGCGCGCGTCGGTCCGATAATCCACAAATAATAATGAGCGTGACTTGTCTGTGCAGCTGGAGCTGTTGCCGGAGATCCTGACCCGGTGCATAGCGCAGAACCAGCAGAACCTGCAGAACACCAACAACCTGTCGTCGACGACAGAGTCCAGGCGCAACTTCCTGCACCCGGAATCGGCGGCCGCGGTGGCCACCGGCGGCCTGATGCAACCGTCCGTCTCGTCGCCGGCGGGCAGCATGACCGGCGTCGGAGGCAACCCGCTGATGTTCCCGTCGTCGTCGGGCGCCCCCGGCATGATGTTGGCCATGGGCAACGGGTCGACGGTCATGTCGCACTCGCGAAGTGTGCCGCCAACCGGTGCCGGCGGCGCGTCACATTACCACTGGCCCACCAGTCCCATATTGCCACCCATCAGCAGCCGGACGCCTCATTTAGTGCCCGAGCCCATCCAGCCGTCCAGCTGAGCCCACGCCCGACCGCCGCCCATCGGTAATTATTGTTATGCGCACTTAATATCATATAAATAATTGTCGATGATCAGGTCGCGTCCGGTAAAACGTTTCTAGTCTGAATTTGTTGACCACATAACTAAATAGGTACCTATGTATAATTGTGCACATGCATTTCAAAACTGTGTTTGCCATTAATTATTACACTGAATGCATATTACATGGTTTCCCAATAGTGGTTAACCAATACTGTGGGTAATATAGCAGTGGCTGTGTGAATAGCTATTTTATGAGGCACCCGCCTCATGCAAAAGTGGAGGTTGGTATCCCAATGACTGGATCCAGTCTCCAATACCTAGAAGGCTAGTTAATAAATAATACTTGCATAATCACATACAACCTGCGTTAAAAATTTGTGAAAAAAATAAGTGTAAAATGTGAACAAATTGGGTACTTATTTAACGTACTTATTCAAGGTAGGTACTTAATTGCTTCATACCAAAAAAATTTCACGCCGCCCCTGTGTAATAGGTGATAGCCGTTATATAGATATTATATTATAAACATATTTTTAATTTAAATTTTGTAATAGGTATTATAACCTGTTTACAAATACACTAAACATTTATTACTAGTTAGATACCTACCTACCTACTTTACTTAGTTATTTAATATTTTACATTTTAATCGTTTCTTATTCGTAACTTTTTGTTAATAAATCGAATTGATAAACCCAAGTACCTAACCTAGTGATTTATTTTTATATTATTTTCAGTTTTTTGTGAATTTTTTTGTTTTTAAAACTGTACATTATTGTATTCATTGTTTTGGACTTACATAATATATGATAATATTTTAATATTATAAAAGCAATAGAATACCTACTAAAATCAGTGTCAAAATAATAAAACTAATCTAAACTTCTATAGAAAATTAGCATTAGAAAAATATTTAAAAATTATAACTTGTTATTTCTATAGTTCCTGAATCAAACGATTATATTATGACATTGTTATACACTGGAGGCCGTGAATTGTATTTCATGGCGAAATATAACGGTGAGAAAGTAAAAAATTCGAATTTAACGCTGGAATCATAATATCTATTATAATTCCCACCCCGTCCGTCATTACCTACCCATATACCTATGTATTATTATGATATGCATCCGTACGTATAGAATAGGTAGGTAGGTGTATACATTTCCCGCTACTACACTGCCTTTATCAAAGGTATATCGATTACCGGCGTCTCCTAAAAGTGTTTAATCTCGCCCCACCGTATCGTAAAATAAGACCGTTCTCGTTATCGACCTTAGCTTTTGCTATCTCCGCTGTGCCTCTGGGTTTTATTATAATGCCGTAATGGTATATTGCATAAGTACCGCCTACCTTGACACCTCGTATATATACCTACGGCGTGCCATTGAGCTTTTCGTAAGAAAGAAACCGAGAGTATTTACCGTAGGTACGCCGAGGAATCTGTTACACTCGGAAAGAGAGAAAAACCTAGTCTTAAAATCAATAATTTTAATGCGTGAGTGGGCGGGAGTTGTGAATAACCGAATTCGCGTCGCGCGTCTTTGCACTCTTTGCAGAGCACTATACCATGCGAGTGTTCTGCAACAGTGGGTATAAAATGGTTATTATCCGGAATCGCTCGAATTTAATAACACAGACGCACGCGCGTTTGTAATTAATTTCGGTCCGTCGCTATAAATCCATTATATATATATATATCTACATTCTACATGGGGTAGTGCAGTGCTTTTAAACATGACAGTTTCCCATTATTCATAAGGATAAATGCGATTCCAATATATATTATATTATATAGATACCTACCTATATACTATCAAACATAGAAACCAACTGCAGTAACAGCGCTGCTGCAGGCCGGCCAAATAGAATAACGTATTTATAATCAAATTACATATTACATGCAGTCATTTATCGACAAACGTATAATATGGCGATGTTATTTAAATCCATTCCATTTTGCCGACCTTAAAATACGGATAAATTGTGTTCAACCGTATTTTTTTTTTTTTTAAACCTGATTATTATTTATGGGTATTACCGAAATATAATTGCTTCGTTCGTATAGGTCACGCCACACTGGTTAGTTATTAATTATTTATATCTATGTACTGCAATATCCCTGCATAAGCAAATAACCAAATAACAAGACATGATAGGTAGGACGTACCCTTAGATAATTTACTAAGGGTACGTGTTATCATATAATAACAAGACATGATCTAAGGACGTAGGTACCTATTCCTACTGATTACTGAAAATATGGTTTTTTTAAACCACTATATTCTAAATAGTAAATTATTCTTAATATTATACTGTCTGCCTACCTACGACGCTGCACATTGAATATTATAATTTCGTATACACATATATATATACATACACAATAAGGTGCTTTTTCAAATAATTAAATCATCCGCCGTTATATTTACACCTGCGTCCTGCAGCAAAGAAGCTCCATCTCCTTTATTATCATATAATAGTTGCTTTTTCAAAACGCTATAAAACAAAAAAAAACGGTCTTTGTACCTATATCTCACCGAGCGCATAACAAGGTAAATTTCTATTTTTAATTATTAATTAATTTTTCTTTTTTCAACCCGTCCTATTTAAAATGAAGGTAGATGCACGGTCTTGTTTACTTTTTAATTAGGTCTACCTATATTATTATTATACGGTCGGACTGTATCCACTCCACGCCGACCCTAGAAATGTTGGTTGTTAAGGGAAGAAGTATATATACCGTGGGTATAGGGAAGAATGTCTAACAGCAGTCCAAACAAAACACCTTTAGCCCACGTATTTCTATTCGTTGGAAAATAAAAATAAAAATAATAGTTCAGAAAGGTTTTACAGTCTTCGTATAGGTATTAAAGGAAACAAAATATATCCCTACTCCTATATCTGCTTTATTCGTTTCTAATATCTAGACACTAATTTTAAGTAAGATATCATATACCTGGATGGTAGTTATAGCATATTACATGTAGCCGGTAGGTAGGTTAGGTTAGATACCTATCAGAAAAACGACCAACCTAAACGAACTAATTTACTTTTTTGTTGACAATTAATGAATTTTAAAGGAGTATAATAAATAATGATTAGGTAGGTACCTACCACGTAAAGAGCGGAATACATAATATTTCCCATCTCTTATTTATTTCGTTTCTTTTTTGATTTAAAATATGGAAATAGTATAATCCAACAACAATAAGGACGAGAATACAATGTTATATGGATGAACATACGCACTTACTTTTTATTATGTACCTACCTATATACCTGCAGCCTACGTAATATGGGGAGCTTACAACCGTCTCGTTTTTTATTCGAGTGTCCTGAAAATAATCAAAAAATAGGACAATATAATGAGATAAAAAAATAAAATGCGAATAAAAACGTATAGTTATGTTAAGCTCGCTGTGCCACACTAATAATTTTCAACAGCGACGCGCCACACCGCCGTTTTTCTCAGTTTTCCAGTACAATCTCGTCACGTACGTCACATGTATTATGACCAAATCATAAACTTTTCCTCTGGCATTCGACCAAACTCTATTTATCTCAATCTTCGAACGTTGTAGTCATACGCACACTATTATAGTGTGTATATAATATAATATCGCTAACCCAAAAATATTTTTAAACTGTTCCACAAGATAGAAAATATTGTGTTTATCATGGAGGTTTTTCCGTTACACACGCCAAAACGCGGCTTAATCTAAAATACGATTTTCCCGATGTTGACTCCGGAGCGGAGTAAAAACATATTCTCGTTTTAATTTTTTTTTCATCACATTATCACGCGATTTAATGGGCAAGTGGGTAGCCATGCTTAACTTATAACGTTAAAACGTTTATTTTCTTAGTAGGTTTTTGAATTTTTTTATTCATTTTGAAGTATGTTTTAGGTACGTCAAAACGAATTAAGTATACCATATTATACCACTTTACATTTTTACAAAAATCTACTACCTACTTGCTAGTAACTTTACGGTGTTCAGGTCATATTAAACTCCGATTTTTGTATCAACTTTTAATAATGCCAGAAAACTGTAAAGATATATAATATAATATAAGAGATTGTTTGTGACTTTGGATAAAAATCACAAAGAAGGGACCTATACAGCGACCGAATGCCGGATTAGCGCATTCAAAGGCACTCCAAATTATATTCACTCAGCTAATAGGGTCATAGGGATGTAGAGATTGCGTATCTATAACCTGGACAATAATTTATAGTTCCATACATCTCCAAGCTAGTCTATAGATCTTGCTAATTCTTTATAGTTTTTATTATTATAATTTATCATTGTTGACTTAATGTTTGTAATATTTATCTTAATTTATTTTATTAGTTTATCTATTTATTAATATTGATGTCATGTTGAATTTTATTCCATACACTCTATTTTGTTTATTATATTATTTATATTTATATATTTCAATACATAATATGACCCCCCCCCCCCAAAAAAAAAACGTAGATTTTTTTGTTATGTACGTTAAAAATAAATAATAATGTTAGTATTATATTATTATATTTTTAATAGTTTTCTACATGTATAACAAATTAGGTAAATATTAAACTTTCGGGTTTGGCTAAAAAAAGAGCGTTACCTAAATGTTGGTTGAAAACGATCATCTATCCGACTAGGTATGCCCCAAATGATATTGCATGGGGGTAAGTATTGTGTAAACCCCATGAGACTATAACACAAGGAAAAATAAGAATAAAAAAAGATATGATCATAATTATAGATACACTTATTTTTATTAATTAGCACCTGCCTAGGTATAACGTATAAGTATATCATACCTATATGATGAACAGAAACAGGATGTAACAGGAAGACCTGACAAATAAAAAACTTTTCTTCTAATCAATATTGTTATAATTTATTGGCGCTAGGTATAGGTACCGTATACGTAAAATATAACATTTTTTATTTTATTTAAAAAAAAATTAAATCTGTTTAAATTTATATTCAAAATTTCAGAAAAGCCAATTTTTAAATCTGGTTTCTAAAAAACTTTTGATTGAAAAACATTTATCTAGTCAAATGGTTGATTTTATGATTTTTTGAAGTACCTAATTTTAACAAGTATCTACCTAGGTACCTATTTAAAAATGCACAAAAAATATTTAAAAATAGTTTATACTTTTTGAATTTAAAATGTTTTTACGACTGGATCAATTTTGCTTATCAAAAATAATGAGATTTCTAAAAATTGTAAAAAAATAAACTACTTGACTTAACTAAATATTTTGACAATCGACATTTTTCTAAAAATCAGATTTACAAATTGGCTATTTTTAATTTAAAAAAAAAAATATTAGATCAGATTTAAATTTTTTATTTTCAGTATTGAAAAATAAAAATAAAAAATATTATAGGTAGGTACTATACGTGTAACGCAAGCGTATGTAAATAAATACAAAAAAAAATTTAAAAACATTGAATGCAACAAAAGTTATTTCACTTGTCGGGTCTTCAAGTTACATACTTACACCCATACATATACATACTCCTTACATTTTATCTACAACTTACTTCCGCTATTTATATTTATATTTATAATTAATATAATTAAGTTTGTTATCGTTACTCGACCGACCACCTGACCCCGATGCACAAAAGATAATTATTTAATACCTACGTTTTTGTATATTTCTAGGAACAAAAATATGTCAGCGTTCATTTTGAAATCAGCCGAACGACTGGAAAAACTATTCAAAATCGTCTACGTACAACTTATGTCGACGTTAATATAATAATATATTATTATTGTTAAAATACTTAAGTAGAATTAATTAATGTTAAACACAAAAAAATACTTTGTTATTTCTACTAGAAATTAGTAAGAATTGCTCAGAATATACAAGTGGATTTTAAAATTTACGCATAGGTCACGTTCAACGAGATATGTAGAATTGTATACGCCGAAATGGCTTTTATTTTGATTTTAATTTTTTTTTAATATTGTTAAAATTTATAAATTTATAAAATTAAATATTAAAATGTAATTATATTATTAAATGTCTTTATAGGTAGGTATTTTATCGCTTTAGAATAATTGCGCGTAACGTACATTATTATATTTTTCTACGAAAATCGATTCTAAATAACCAATAAAATCTTTATAACAATATTAAATAATATTAATATAAAATATATAAATTAATAATTAAATAATAATCATTCATAAAATATATAATAATATATTCGGTAGAGCTTCTAAATGTTTTAAGAATTAACAATTTGGAATAAAATATAATTTGACTATACATAATAATATAAATGGTGTCCAAGCGATAACTCTTGAATGAACGAATAAATTGCAAACATTTTATACACATTACAACAAACACAAAGTTTAAGGAACGTGCACCAAATCCCCATGGTTAACGTACATTTTATTTTTAAATAATATTGTTTTAGATTATAACTAAGTTTCAAGTGAAATTAAAATTATAGTTTATCTTTTTTTTGTCACCCATTTGTTTATTTTTTTCTATTCGTTCTAGTGTTCCGGTATAATTAGGTAAGTAAAAAAAAATTAGCTCACAGAAATTGCATAGTATATACTATATAGGTACTTATGTACTCGTATAATATACACCACATTGTATAATGAGATACTTGCATTGACTATAATTTAATGGAGTTAAAATGAAATTGAATCACTGTATTTAAAATTTCAACGAAATACATATCATAGTGTTTAATAGGTTTGAGCATAGATTATATTATTTTCTAATAAATCTCAACGACTCGCTGGCAATCCGATAAGTGATTTTACAATATTCGCAAGTTTTTATAAGGGTTCACGAAAACAAAAGGGGACATTTTGAATCAGGACCAAATCCGTAATTATAACTTAAATATTATATATATATTGCTATTATATTATTATAGTTTATTATTATTAAAATAATTTTAAATATATTCAATGAGCGTTAAGTGTTAAATTTTGAGTAACATACTTACGTTAGGAACTATAAGCTTTATGATATTTCACGTTTTCTTAAAAAAAAAATAAATAATAAAATATTGAAATTCATATTATATAGCTATGTTATATATAATATACCTATATAATATATACTTAAATTTATACCCCTGTTATTGTTTACATTTTCATTAACTTTTTTTTAAAACTTAATTAGAAGTGCCTTGAGTTATCTTTAACTTTTACATTTCAATTTGTTATTATTAAAACAAGTATTATTATAATTTATTAATGCATTTAAATTTCATTTATTTGCTGTGTAAAAAGTTTATTTTAAAACCCATGAAAGTTAAATGTGCCTTAATGTGCTTAGGCCAAATTAATTTAATGAATTTTTTTTCTAAATATTATACGTAGAAGGCATTACAATTATTTAGTAATTTTTTTAATTTGAAAAGGGTTGAAAACAGTGCAATGTTTCACGTCCATTTAAAAATTTTTCATTTTTATCAACCTACTATAATAGTTGTATAAACACCGATGACGAACTACTCAATGTTCGCACTCCAGCAGCACATCATAAGTAGATTCAGATAGAATACAACAAACACAATTTATCAACTCAACTGTCACACAGTTGTCTTCTCAGTCACTACTAAAATAAACCTAATCTAAGATCTATAGAATAAAAATATTTTTTAATAAAAACTTGAAGTATTATACTTTTTTCCACAAACTGTATGGGAAATAATATCGCTGCCAATTATCTTACAAAATAAATATTATGTAACAATTTAGTAATTTTATTTTCAACTGAGTAATCCAATAGTAGGTATATATATTATATTAATACCCACCTATTACAATATTTTATTTGTATTTGTATAATAATAATTGTATCCTATTAAGTATTAACTCTTGTATCCATTACATTATGTTTATACTACTTATGGTCGTTACTTTTTCGATTTTTATGCTATGTTTATTAGTTGGACAAAATCAGCACAAATAGTTTTATTTTACTCGTAATACCTAGCATACTATTATTCTAAATTATATCTACATATTAATATATATATACCTATGAATATATTATATATGTATATTAAATGTATGTTTTCTAAAAATCCCTTTAAGAGATTATACATTAATTATGTTATAAATCATATAAATTGATGGTGCAAACTTAAAAAACAAAGTTTGTTATGTGTACTTTTTTTTTCAATTACTTAGAGAATTAAAAATTAAATACTTATAATAATGATGAAACAGTTCCGATTTTGTGTATTGTATCGTATATTTTTTTTGTACATGCGATGTAAATAAACTGTTGAGTAGTATGTAATTTTTTTTTCTTCATACCACAAATAATATCAAACGTGTTCAGTATTACTAACTATATTAGGAACCTATATTTTATAAACATTAAACTGAAAGTACTAGGTAATTACTAATAATTACTACAAATTATTAGAAATGCCAAATATAACGATTGGTATTTTATTAATATTAATGACATAAAACAATATTATACTTAATATAATTAGAATACAATTATGTAATTATTTCATCTAAATTTTAATAACATACAAGTACATCAACGATAAATATAGATTAAAATACATTTGTCTTGTTTTAAATTTATTGTATTAAAGAAGTACATTTAATTTAATCACTTAACATTAATTACCAATTTAAAGTAAGTCTTTAAAAATAATTATAATAATAGTTCATTTTATTTTCAAGAACACCAAGTCAGTTGAAGATAAAATAACATAGTGGTGGGAAATCAGTTAAATATTCCATAAAAAATGCTCAGATAAGGTACATAATAAATCCAAATCAAAAAATTACCTAAGTATAATATTATGAAATATAATTAATTAGGTAAATATAATTTTTTAACCAACTTTATGAAATCAATAAAACAATTTTAAATTCTTAAATATATACTAATATTTAATAAGGTATTAAACAACTTTTAACATTTTGGAATACTTATTTTCTCAGTTTAAAAGATGAACACAATACACATGAATACAATAATTCATAAAGGATTTAAAACTCACTAGTGTGGTAACATTTTCATGGTATTAATAAACATACTTAATAGTTTACTTACTAGCTATATATTAATAACAGTGTTTATAAGATGTGTAGTATGTACATGTGTTACTGAACATAAAAAAAAATATTTTATCATAGTATAAATATACATACATACAAACTTAAAACATATAAGATCATCAACACACAAGGTATTAAGATGCTATTGTTGTTTTTATTAAAATACATAAGATTATACTAAATAATTTTAAAATGTATGATCAAATCAATTTATTTTGTGCGAGTAGAGTTTAAATAATTTTTCTATTAAAGTTTGCAAAACATTACAATCCTTTATTATATCTTCCATAATTTCTTCCAATAATTTTGTATCGAAGTTACCAAATAAACAATCAACTGAAAGATCTTTAAAAGAAAGCTTATGAACATTAGATAATGTTATCTCAATACGAACCATCAATAGGCATTTCATGTTATGTATTACAAATTGAGCCTTATTATCTTTAAATGTAACACAATATAAATCGCTCACATAAGACATATTTTTCATTACTTTATTAATAAAGTCAACATCTTCTAATAAAGATTTTAATAATAGTTCTACATCTCTTGAAGTAAAACATATTTGCCTGTACACCTTTGGGTTGTATTTTGATAAGATCCAATTTATTCCAAATTTTATTATTTCATTTTTGGGAATGGTCTTTGTGGTGAATGATATATCCTCCACTTTAAGCAATGAATAGTTATTAGAAATATACGAATATGTTACTGTTAAAATTATATTACTATCTAATAAATTAAAAATCCATTCTCTGTTTGTGCACTTATCAAGAGCTAATTTTTTTTCAGTAAATTGCTCATTCCATCTTGTCAAAAATTCTAAACATTCATTACACAAACTTTCTTTAATGGATTCTTTTTTAATCAATTCTACTTCAAGTTCATTACCTATTGCCAATTGTTCATTATCTAAGCTCATGTTATTAATATCATTTTTAATAGGACTTTGTTGTATAATATCTTCCGTGTTTAAATCTTCTTCCATATTATTGTGAATATTAGGTTTAGACGTAAATGAAGAACAAGATAAAGGTACACAATCTCTATTGCTGTAACTTCTTTTTCGATTTACCAGACATGATTTTTCATTGTTTTGAAACGTTTCATCCGATTTTGTAGTTTTATCTACACTACAACTAGATGAATGATAATCTGAGTTTAAAGTATGATTGTTCACTATATTATTGTCAGTTACTTTAATAGAGTCGTTTTTACTGTTTTCTTCATTTTTTTTTTCATTTTCTTCAAAAATGTCATGCTCTTTGAATAATTCATTTAAATTTGTTTTGTTTATTTCTAATTCATTAGGCGTCATAACAAAATTTTCTTCATTTGTTTCTAACATATTGCCATGTACAATAAGTTTATTAAGTTCTTCACCTTCTTTTGAAACAACTAAAAGTTCATTATCACTTTTATATTCATGTTCAATCGATATATCCATTGATATATCCATTTTACTAACATTTTCAAAATTCTCTGAAATATTATCATCAATAGTTTCCAATTCATTTTTTATACATGGATCTTCAACAGGTGGTCTTGCTAATTGTGTCGGAACTATAGATTTTTTTGGTTTTTTCCTGAAAGGTGAATTTAAGTTATCATCACTAACTATATTAAGCAATACAGATTGGTGTTTGCTTTTTGGAATTAAATTTTCTTCATATTGGTTAGATACATCTGATTGTAGTATAGACAGATTATTAACAGATACTGAAATCACAGGACTCGTTCCCTTTTCAGATTTTGGTTCATAACTTTCTTCAATGTCAAATGAATTATTCGAGATACTATTATCTAGAGATTCACTATGAGTAAATACTAAAGAAGCTGGACCAATTGATTTTCTAGAATATCTTTTTAGCTCAACTTCTTCAACATTGACAGATGTATCTGACTGAGTTGAATTATATATAGATTTTTCACCTTTTTCGGCAGACTGAGTTGAATTATATAAAGATATTTCTTCTTTATCAGTAGACTGAGTTGAACTACACTCAGATGTGTCACATTTTTCCGCTAATTTAGTTAGATTATATACAGATGTATTTGGTACATCCTCAGTTTCGAGAGACTGATTTTGATTAAGAGCAGACATGCCAATTGATTGTAAAGAACACTTTTGCTGATGGTTTTCTTCAAGTGTTTCAGATGTATCCAATACATCCTCATTAAAAACAGATGTAGGAGCTACAGATTTTCTAGAATATTTATTTTTATGATTTTCTTGGATTATTCCAGATGTATCTGATAAGTTTTCAGTTTCAAGAGAATGAGTTTGATTAAAAGCAGACATGGCAATTGATTGTAAAGAACACTTTTGCTGCTGGTTTTCTTCAAGTGTTTTAGATGTATCCAATACATCCTCATTAAAAACAGATGTAGGAGCTACAGATTTTCTAGAATATTTATTTTGATGATTTTCTTTGACTATTCCAGATGTATCTGATAAGTTTTCAGTTTCAAGAGACTGAGTTTGATTAAAAGTAGACATGGCAGTTGATTGTAAAGAACACTGCTGGTTTTCTTCAAGTGTTTCAGATGTATCCAATACATCCTCATTAAAAACAGATGTAGGAGCTACAGATTTTCTAGAATATTTATTTTGATGATTTTCTTGGATTATTCCAGATGTATCTGATAAGTTTTCAGTTTCGAGAGAATGAGTTTGATTAAAAGCAGACATGGCCATTGATTGTAGAGTACCCTTTTGCCGATGGTTTTCTTCAAGTGTTTCAGATGTATCCAATACATCCTCATTAAAAACAGATGTAGGAGCTACAGATTTTCTAGAATATTTATTTTGATGATTTTCTTGGATTATTCCAGATGTATCTGATAAGTTTTCAGTTTCAAGAGAATGAGTTTGATTAAAAGCAGACATGGCAATTGATTGTAAAGAACACTTTTGCTGCTGGTTTTCTTCAAGTGTTTCAGATGTATCCAATACATCCTCATTAAAAACAGATGTAGGAGCTACAGATTTTCTAGAATATTTATTTTGATGATTTTCTTGGATTATTCCAGATGTATCTGATAAGTTTTCAGTTTCAAGAGACTGAGTTTGATTAAAAGTAGACATGGCAGTTGATTTTTGTTGATTACTATTGACTGTTCCAGGTATATCTTCATTTTCATAGGCTTTGTCTTGAACAATTAATGGACATGTGTGAATCATTGTTTTTCTTGAATATTTTTTTGGTGGATGTTTCTCAATAACTATTGATTTATTATTTTCAAGATATTGATTTTCATCTAACACAGATGTATGACCTTGTAGTGTTTGTTGTAGGAGTTCTTCAACTTCAACATATTTGTTTAGATTATTTTCTGGAGACATATTTACAACAAATGATGAACTTGTAGGGAATATAGATAGTCTAGATTCACTATTTTGATTAGTAATATCAATAACATTTGAGTAATTATCCAGCACACTTTTTTCAAGAATACTATTATCTTCTATTCCTGTCGTTGGTATTGTTGAATGATTTTGTTCGTTCACAAATAATAGTGGGTTTTCAACATTTACATAACTAATATCAAATTCATTACCTTCTAATGTTGGATCAATATCCATTGAAACCATACTTGATGATAATTCTTCAATAAAAGCTTCTCTATTATCAGAATTGTTTAACACACATCCAATTGTTTGATGATTTTGATTATTTTTGTCCAATTTTTCAGCTTGTCCAATTTCTAATTCACGATTTTGTTTTTCTTGAATTTCACAGGATATATCTGATCCCATACTTACAGAATGTTGACTATATTCATAAACCAATTCACAATTATCTTCAAATGTTTGCCTGTCAGGTAATTGTGTTAACTCCATACTCATACATTTATAATCATCATTTGACCAAATAGATTTTGAAGATTTAAGTGTCATATTTTGTCCAGTCAATTCCATATTACTTGATTGAGTATTATAGAATAGGTTAGATTTAGCATTAGCACAGGTGAATTCCATGCAACTAGAACTTGAACTTATATTTGAAGGATTTTTAATAAGCACATCAGATAATGGTGTTGAAGGTTTAAAACCTAATTGACTAACTGATTCATCATCACTTTCATCATCCAATGTTTCAGACATTTCAGTAGAGCTTAAGGAAGTACAGCCATTATCCCCTGATAAAATTTGGCCTCCTTTTAGTGCTTCTGTGAATTCCATACTATTCTCTGAATAATCTGAACTGTAACTAATATGCTCAGAACCATTATTATCAATAGTATAAATGGTATCTGACAATATTTTACCTGATAGTGCTTCGGTCATTTCCATATTATCATTTGGACTTTCATACTCAATAATAATACGGCCATTATCTTCTAAATTGGTACAATTAGTTGATTCAATGCTAATTTGAGCATCAGATTTCTCAAACTTTCCTGATAATTTAGGTTTTTCTGCATTTGAAGAATCAGATAACATTGAAATTTGCTCATCAAACATAGGAGCTTGATGTACAGTTAAAGATGTAGCACCTGTGTTGTACATTTTTATTTTATTCATTCCTGAAAAACTTACTTTTCTTTTGGCCAATGTTGCAGTATTTTCATCAGCATCTTGATCAACCGATTCAATTTCTTTTAGAGGTGCCCTCACTTTTGGTGGCTTCAGTATAGAGCTAACAGACTGGCGGCTAGCCATCTGTAAAAACAATATATTTTTTATTTTATTAATAGTAATTGTAATACCTAATAAAAACTACAGCAGAGCATAAAATATAAAATACAAAACAATTAATAAAAATTAAACATGTTATTTACAATCTTAAAAAATGGATTCCTATTTCATTCGGGGATAAAATCTATGACACAAACAGTTGAATAAAATGTCAGCAGACGATTAGAATATAATATACAATATGCACACAATGCAACTGCCAACTACTCTATTCAACGACCAAAACTATTCACCGCCACAACCGTCTAACTTCTCGTAATGTGAAGAGAGAAACACCAAACGATATAATATGCGCAAAAATAACCCATTCTCTCATAGGACAGAGTGTAGATTATTTTGTTAGTAGTTAAGAGAACATCGCACCTGCTATGCTGTCTCCGTCTTACACACGTATGACATAGAAAATTGATGTTCAGTAGTTTCAATAGTGTTCTGTCAGTTTTGATATTATTATTAGAGTGAATTGACTTATTAACAAACTTTTTAGGTAAGAACATGATAATAATTGACATTATCAGTGTTCTCAAGTTGGTTTCTTACGATATTTTAATTTTTAAGTGAATTATTAGTTTTCAAAATATTAATAATTGAAAATGCTCATAATTCACTTAAAAATTAAAATATTATAAAAAAACCAACAAGAGAACACAGATAATGTTTTTAGCCCCTCCCCCCACAAATATTTCTTAATTTAACTTTGAACTAACTACCAAATTATGTTAAGTGAACTTATTTCGTTTTAACTATACAACAATATTATGCATTAATATTTGATGCAGTACCATAATAGATGTTATTGATGTTTTGTATATTACTTTGGTAAAACTACAATTCCAGACTCTGGTATTGTTAGGGCTCTTTAAGAACTATTAAGAAGTCTATTAGAGCCTTAGTACTGTCAAACAGGCATAATTGGGGCAAAATCATCTCTTTTCTGTTATTGCATCAAAATAATGCACCATCACATTTCTTAGTTATCATTTAGATACCTTCCATCAATTATTTACTAAACATTTGCAAACAAATCATCTAAGTTTGAAGAATATATTAAGTTATTATTAAGTATTGTTTTATTTTTCATAAAAAGTCTATTACTTAGAGTGGTTTATATGCCCTATTTGTTTTGAACATGCAAAAAAAGCAATAGATAGTTTTAGGAAAATGCGGGGGAAAATGTATTCCGTGAGGCATTACAATAAAAGATTAAAATATTATGGTAATTGGTAGGAGCAATAACAGGAATTAGATACTAAGTATACAACAAACACAAATATTATTAAGTGATTTATTACACACAGCACGTTACATAATATTATAATTTGAAACGGGTACTTACTGGGATTTTAGTAACAGTACAATCAGTAGACGGGATCAGAGGGGCGGTCTTAGGTCCAAAGCTTTTAGGATGGGCTCAAGTGTCATAAAAACGACGAGTACTAATAATGAGTCGCGAGTACAATGTGTACCTACATTGAACTGTAGTAAATTCACCTATAGGTTTAAGCGTTCAAGTGGATTTCCAATTCAAATTTCCGGATTTTTTTCGACGCGTGATGTCGATAGCGACTAACGACTAACGAGTGACGAATGGAGATAGCACGAAAGCACGATGCTTTGTTGACACGGACCTCGTAGACGAATAATTATTTTATTATGAAATCAAAACTGAAAACAAATAACAATAACAACAATGAACAAGCGCGCACGATACCGTTAAATTGCGCCTTTTTCGAATACCGATAGTCAACAGACTGCAACAGACAATACAATAATGTTTTTCGAGGTTACCATAATATTATACTAACAACAACTAACATTACATCTTGCAGCAATATCGTTGGCCGCACTGGCCGCAGCCCGTGCTGATAACGTTGTGGTTATACTGTTTGTACCACAATTCACCAGAAGGCAGACACCAGTCAGTACCTATTTTGCAGCCCATGACCCATAGCCATAGTTTTTCGTTATTATCTCGTAAATAGCTGCAGTCATATAAATTAGAAATAACTTTTAAACTTCTAAGTTAATAGTTATTACTTGTTACTTCTTTCCTAATTCCTTATGTCTGTCATCGCCATTGTGCCATTGTTTATTTTCATTAATTAATTCTCAGCGTTTGACAATAATTGTTGTATAATATCATTTAAAACAAGACGATATCCGCTCCACGGACAACTACAACTTGTTGGATACGGGATTACGGAAAATTGCCGACTCTTGATTTCGTCCGTCACGGAATCCGTTGTCATTTATCACTGGTTCATTCCGAACAAAGATACTGACACGGAGTGACCTTTGCCTTAGAATTTTCACCGATCACTACTGAAAGTCGCTGTCGTCGATGGTGAGGCCATGTCAACATGAAGAATAGCATAACCAGCAGCTGCTGACAATTGACAAGACACCTGCTCATGGTACATCGGCAGTACCTATAAAGGTCTCAACTAACTCTGAGTTTTTTGGCACTCAGATACGAACAATAAGTGTCTAAAATAGTGTGTATGCTAGTGGCGGCAAATGGTTGCCATGAAAAAATTGCATAACAGTCGCGGAGCGGAGCCTGCCACGGACGCCAGCGAATCGGTCAAGAAACTGTACAAGTGAGTAATAAGGCTCTGCCCTATGTGTACTGCCCTTTTTTTTTGTATTCGCCATTCGGTGCACAACTGGTATGTACTATGTTTTTTGTTCACCCTTGTACGATCCTCATCCGTTACAGTTCTATCACAAGGTTTAATCCTGTGTGTAAATCATCACCCTGCTATTTTTAGTTATCTATATTATATTTTTATCAAGTTTTCTTTTCAAAAATTAGTTTTGGTAACTATGTAGGTAGGTATACAATCATAATAGCTTGTAAGGTAAATAAAAAATAATATAATTGCTAGGTATTTTAAATTCAGTTACATAAATGTAATTAAAACAACAATTTAATCTGTTATACCTACCTGTGTTGTTAAATACTTGTTTAATATTGAATTTCATGTTTAAAAATATACATTCACCAATATGATGTCATTAAAATATAATATAAACTTGAAAAATAATGTTTTCAGGAGTATAAATGATGTTTCTCATTTTTTGGATGATCAACGTGGCAGGTCTTTGTCTTGCAAAGATCTTTTTACCGTTACTGTTGATACACAGAGAATAAAATTAAAAAACTATTGTGAAAGAATGATGCTTGCAGATCCATTATGTTATGGCCGAAAGGCTGAAGATATCATGTGGCGCAAAACTTATCATGATGTTTATTCTACTGCTAAAATTTTACGCAAAGTAATGAAATAACTAAATTTTTACTTACTATATTATTATTGTATAAGCATGTATACTCAAATCGGATTAAGATCATGACCGGGCGGTGGTCCGTTATGGTGGCTGGTTTCTTACTGGTTTCGCCGCACGCCTTCTATATGAAAAAATGGTAGTGGCTACAACGGCGTGCGGTGAAGGAAGTTGTTTTGAATGCGCTACTGGTCATGATCTTATTCCGATTTGAGTATACCTTTGTCCGTTTTATTGATATATTACACATAAATATAAAATTTATTAACTGTTTTTTTCCCAAAATACCTATTAAGACATTGATTTTATTTCAGAATAATGATTGGAATCACATGGAATTGGCACTAATAGAAAATCATTTTCAGTCAGGTATTGGCAGTTATTATCATTTACTATTCAAATTTCAAGCAGAAATGAAAATCAATAAGCCTGAATTATTTGATTTTTATCTACTGATAAATGATGATACAGATAATAATGTCAAAAAAGATCATATCACTTTGTTGAAAAAGAATGATATTGGTAAATTAAAACATAGATACCTAAATAATTGTACTCACCTTATTCCTTCTAAATTCATTCATTCCAGGTAACAAAGAAGAAGTTGGTATGAAACAATTAGTTTACCGCTGCTTGATATGTTTGGGAGATTTGTCACGATATATGTATGAACTAAACAAACTAGATTTATATTATTCAACAGCTTGTCGGTATTACAAGCAAGCATTAAACTATAAACCAGCAAATGGACTCCCGCATAATCAAATTGGACGATTGGCATTATCCAATAACAAACATTTAGATGCTGTTTACCATTATGTTCGATGGTAACCTAACCTATAAATAATATTATAATAATAGGTACATTCATAGGGTTGCCATAAATACCTCAAACAGATTCAGGACATGCAACAAAATAAGCAAATTAAGTCTTAACTACACTCGCAATTTGTTTTTCAATAATTATCATCGTAAAAAATATTACACGCACGTCAAATTTTGTTCACTGACACAAAAATTATTAATTATGGAGCTTTTTTATGTTGTTACAAACATTTAACGAAAACTGAAATGGATTTCTAACTATTAATTATATGATATAAAAAGGTTAGATTAGGATAATAACTGAAAACGATTATAAAACCAAATAGAACAAGATAAATGGGAAGTTTGGTGTACAATATACAACAGCGCGTTTAGTTAAGGGTTAAATATTAAAATAATATATTATTAATTATTATGCATCAGCTACCAATTTGTCTTCTTTTTTAATATTGTCCACATGTATTTACTCTGAGAATTTATTTATGTATTGTAAGTTTTAATAAGTAAGTCTTTTTTATGAGGTCTTTCATAAATAAATGATAAATTTGTATATAACCTTTTGATAAAATTGAATTGAAATGTTTTAATTTGTTGGTTCAAAGAGTGACAGTCCTGGTTTATGACAACCCTATACATTAATTTTATAGTCAATTCTAATTTTATTTTGAAAATTTCTAGTGTTTTTAGCATTGAACCATTTGAAGGAGGAGAAAAAAACTTAATATTATCATTGCAACAAAAGTCTGAACCAGTTGGAAATGTATTTTTAGAAAAACTGTTTTCTGTTTTTGACTTATGGTATACTGGAAGAAAAGATAGTGGGCAAGAATTAGATAAAGTAAATTTTACTTCCTGCTATATTGATCTAATAATATACATAACATAATATATAGTATTTCACGATTACCCTTATAGATATATTCTAGCATTATAAGCATTCTGCAGAATATTGATGATTTTAAGAACAAAAATAATACAGCTGATAAAAAAAAAGAAATTATTAAGGAAGATACCCTAACACCTTCAGTTAAGGATACTATAAAATTTTTGTCAACTAATGAAAATATATTCAAAATTGTTGTTATCATAATAGCGTGCTTAAACAAGTTACATAAAGAAGGTAATGCTGATTAAATTTAATATTTTATATCTTATTGTTAAGAGATATAGAGAACTCTTTATCCATACAGAGTGATTTTTTAAACATGCTCACCCCCATTTTTCACTTTTAACACGCTGGCAGTCAGTTGCAAAGCACTATGTATTATCAACACGCCAAGTATATTCTTCCATGTCATTCTAAATTTTTATATACTATTGTATTTGAAAAACATTTAAAAATTACCTGTGATGTTTCAAACTTCTATTTTTCAAGTTATAGGTAATCTAAGTTTATACTAAGGATAATGATACTTAAAAATGGTTTCACAAATATATAATGTAAATATGTAATATTAGATATTATAGTATTTATTATACTTGTATCGCCCTTTAACCCTTTAAATTATTTACTGATAGATCAATATTAAATAATAACATTTTAAAATTATCCTAGCCCCCATATCTAATTAGTCCATTACTATAAATATATTGTCCTTAGTACACAAAGTTATATAACTCAATAACTACTCTCTCAAATTTTGATTTAGATATATCAAAAGTCTCTAAAAAATACCTGCACAATAATTATAAGTGAAAAAGAGGGGTTCCTATTTGAAAAACAGAAGTTTGTATTGTAACTGTTACAATAAATGTCAATTATTCAAAAACATGGTCTTCAAGTGTATTTAAAATTTCCAAAAATCAGAATTTGAATAAATACATCATTTGAGCATAAAATTGGGCGATAGTGCTTCAAAAATCATCCTTGTATATATAAATATTGACTGTTTTCAATAAAAGTTATAAAATAGATTCCTTGAAGTTTGGAGGGTGATAATATCTCATTTTTCAACCACTATAGACAGATTAAAGGTAGCTCACATAGTCACACCTGAACTTGTTTTCAGCACACAAAAACATAGTATTTTTGATTATTAGTTACACATTATCTACTTAATAAGTACTTTTAAGTTTTAGAAAAACCCAATGTATTATTGACCAAACACAAATAACTATAGTAAATAGTGGGTATAAATATTTATGTGACAAAATAATATTTTGTAGTGTGTTAATATTTGTTCAATGCAATATTTTGTAAGGTCTTTGCAGTTGGTGGTCATTATGAAAAGGCTGGACAAGTTTTTACATACTGATAACTAACTTAAAAATTAAAATATCGTACAAAACCAATGAGAGAACACAGATAATGTTGTTACGTAAAAGTTTGATAATGGGTCAATTCACTCTAAAATCAAAAATGACAGCACCCTATTGAAACTAGTGAACGAAAATTTGCTATATCGTACGTGTGTAAGACAGAGACAACACATGCGGGTGCGACGTCCTCTTAAATAATATTTTTAACTCATGAATACAGAAAAATTTGAAGTTAAAAGTAAATTAACTTAATTTTAAGATCGGTTACATTAATATTTTGAATTCGATACCTACCCAAAATCAAAAATATATTGTAAAATTAGTACATACGAGAAATACTGACGGAAAACCTGAAGAAGGCTGTTTAACAGCATTTAATAATTATTTAGATTAATATTTAGTGATATTATGTCACCAACATTGTTTTAGACGTCAAACTGACTTATCAGTTATCTGGTTGTGTTAACGTTAAAAGATTTTAAATAAAAAAATTTTTTTACGTTGCACATAAAATTAATTTTCTAATTTAATATTTTTTTAAATTCTGAGTGGAACGATTTTACGTATTGATTTTACAATGATGTGTGTTTTTTTTATTTTTTATTTTTTTTTTGTGTGTGTACACGATAAGTAGTCGAAATAATGCTTCGATTTTCAACTTCAATATCTTGTTCGATTGGAAAGCAAATATCGTTGGTGCATTGTGGAGGTCTAAATTTAAAATTCCCAGTAATTTTCAAAAGCGCTAAGAAAAACAAAAGAAAAATTAAGGAAAAATGGGAATTTTTACGCAAAATCAATTTTTCACAAAATTAAATTTGATTTTTGGTGTAACTTTAAAACAAATGACCGTAGATACATGAAATTTTACTGATTGTTTATATTTGCAATTTCTATACACGATAACATTTTCAAAATATTTTGATTTATTTTGAACTGTTTAGGGACATTTTAATTTTCCATTTTTTTTTAGTTTTTTTTCTAAAAATATCAATAAAATTTTATTTGTTAGTTAAAAAAGCTTGAAAATTTAATAGAAGGCTCTTAGTATATTTTTTCAAAGGCAGATGAAAAATATTAATAATCCTTAATCACAGTTTTTTTTTATAAGCATTTAAAGTTCGAAAATTGACAAAATATGGAAAAATCACGAAAATTAGCAAATTATTTTGAGTTAATGTTGTAGTTGAAGTTTTATAAATTACTTTTTCTTTTTAAATCTAAGATTTTAAAATGTAGTACAAGATTCCTTATAAGATTATCTACCTTTATCAAAAAAAAAATGTCTATAAGAAAGTCAAATTAAATTTTTATGAGTGTTTGAAATTCAAATTTTTACAACATAGGATATTCACTCGATTTCTCATGTAGCGATTTCTTTATTTTGTTGTAATTCAAAAACGAATAACTGTAGATGCATGAAAATTTCACTGAATATTTATATTAGCATTTCCTATACACCATACAATTTTGAAAATATTTTGACTCTTTTTGAGCTGTTTACGGACAATTACAGTTTTCAATTTTTTTTTTTTTTTTTTTTTTTCTATAAATATCAATAAAGTTTTATCTCTTGAGCCAAAAAGTGTAAAAATTTAATACAAGACTCCTGATATATTGTAACAATATCAGTTGAAAAATATTAAAAATACATGGGCACAATTTTTTTTTATAAGCATTTAAAGATCAAATTTTGACAAAATTTATCAAATTTAAAATTGAATAATTATTTTGTAGTTAATAATTTATAAAATGTTCAACTTTTATATCTAAGGATGGAAAATTTAAAACAAGATTCCACGTAAGTAGTTATTCTCTTACCAAAAAATCTAAAAAATACATAATCAAATTTTATTTTTATAGTAATTTAAGTTCAAATCTGAACAAAATTACATAATAAAAAACCTAGAATTACTATTTTAGTTATTTTGTTGTGATTTTATAATATTATTCTTGTGTACTTGAAACTTCTAAAGTACACTATTATATATCTATGATAGTATCAGGGTTTGTTGTTGATGTATAACTTTTTATAAGTACCTAATGAATATTGTGATATGATTAATTTAAAATTTATTATAGGTACCTATTATAGGTCATTTTTTTTTTTAATACCATAGATAAGTATATAATATGTCTTATACCTAGACATACATACCGTCCCCGCTCAGAATCGTTTTTCTTATACAATGATATTATAATAACATTGAATTTAAATTTAATACCATCCATTATACAGTGACCCACTTGTAACCTACTGTACAGCAAAGCACCTTTTTTTATTTTTTACATGTTGGTTTGTCCCTCATTTGATTGTTAAATGTACTGATAATAACTAATTGTTTTCCTCTATTAAAATCCTTAAAAAAATTTTTAAATGCCTAATAAATAATACTTATTTCCAGAGTCTAAATACATCCTAAAAGCTGAGTTATTCCTTTTATCACTAATGGAACACTTAATTGGTCAAAGTGTAACTTACTGTGTAAAAAACTTACCGCTGTTAGTTAATCCTAATATAGACCATGTAAAATTAAACCGTCGACGTCGTAGACGTGGTTTTAGACAACATTCTTCTCCAGATTCTCAAGAATGGAGTGGAGGTTAGTATATTTTTAAATTAATATGTCATTTCTATTATATTTAATATTTGTAAATATAATTGTAATAAAATATTCTAGTAAATGATGAATTTGAATTAATATTTTAAAAACAAAATTGTATGATAATTAGATGAAGCAGAAAGTGTAATAAGTCCTGATGACGATTCAGATGATGAAAGTGAAGAAGAGATGTTAATATTTGATATGAAAAGGCCCAATGATGACAAATCAAAAAATGGTATGTAATAAAAATATTTTTTATGTTACTATCTAAATAAATGTATTGTTAATTTTATTACAGAATCTGACGGGTCAAATGATAGTGGTACATCATCATTTGGTTGTGAAAATAAAAATAATTCAAAATCTCCGCTATTAAAAATACCATTTATTGAAACCATAAAGGTATTAATATTTTTATTTTATTTTTTGCCTGTAATAGATTAATTATTACAATCATTTACTTTATTTTAGATATATTTTGATTGGATTCAACCAAATATAGATTCCATAAATCCTGAAGCTTCAGTTGAATTCTTTAACAATACTGTTACACTTTTAAATTACTTGTCGCAAGCTAATATTGAAGACTCATTCTTAGACATTGACATCAATCGTTTTATGTTACCAGAAGAAGTGCATTTGCGTGGTATGACTGTTTTTTCCAAGTCTAAAAAATATTGTGGAGAATATGATCGCAATATTTGTACTAAAAATGAGGTAGGCAATTTTTTTTCATCGAGCATTATTAAATATATTATCTAATATGACTGTACATTTTATTTCATATTTTATATATTAAAAGACATTTTAATTTTTAATATAAAAACAATAAACTTATCATTATAAGAAGTTAGTTTGGAATACTGGTTAATCATTTTACTGCTTAATACTTATTTCTTCTATTAGTAAAAATATATATATCAACTTAATTTATTTAAAAAAATATATATTTAAGACAATAATACTTTAAAAAAAAAAAAAAATGATAAGCATATAACATTATTGTCCTTATGTACTTTGAATTCAATATTAAGTTCAGGTAATTTATTAATGACCACAATTAATATAATATAATATGATGATAGTTTTCCCAGGTCTATTTGTTATGTAAATAAAAAATGTCTATTGCAAATACCCTTAATATTCTTTAGTACTATTACAAAGATTATATCTTACTTATTATAAACCCATCTTTTCTGACATTCCTAAATAAGTATGAGTCATTCAAAACTAGTAGATTTGTCAATTATTATTTTAAAAGCCTCACAATAGCTTAAAATATAATGACTTGGTTCAACAAAATGTATAGGCCCTACCTTTTAAATACTTACTATGGCAAAATCATTCAATTTCATAAATACTTAGTGTATTCAAAGTGTTAATTAAGTATTCATTACTTAATAGCAATATTAACATTCACTTTTTATTATAGGGAATGGTTCGATTAATGCATATATTACATTGTGCAGAAGAAATAGCATCCAACAATGTATTATTCACTTATGACAAAATCAAAAAATGGTTTTCAATATGTGGTTCTTTAAAACAAGTGAGTATCAATATAATTTGTTTAGTGTACAAGTAATTCATCTGCTAATACTAATACTCAATTAATAAAAGCCTTTCAAAGTCCATTAAACAATTAGGTACATATAGGTTTATAGTAATATTACACTGAAATAATACAATTTATGTTATTTATTACCTGTTATGCTCATTAAAGTGAATATTTTAGATTTTGAGCAGAGAAATGGATGTATTGAGTGTACAAGGATGTTTTTCTTTAAATCTATATACACGAAAATTAGTCGAAAAAATGCTTTGATTTTCAACTTTAAGGGTGGTTTCTGATAGCAAATTGCATATAGTTAGTACTTTTAAGAGGTCTTCTAAAATCTGTTTATTTTTAAAATTTTCAGTAGTTTTCAAGTGTCGGGAAAAACTAAACAAAGAGTTAAGAAAAACTTACTTAGCTTTTTACTCAAAACCAGTTTTTGACAAAATCAATTAGGTTTTTTGTAGAAGCTCAGAAACAAATAATTCTCGTCAAATGTTTGTATTAACAATTTCTTTACTTGGTATAATTTTAATAATATTTTAATATTTTAACTGTTATTGAGCTTTTTATAGACATTTTAAATTTAATTTATTTAAGATTTTTCTATAAAAATTGATAAAAAAAATTTCAGTATGTCAAAAAGATAGAATAAAACAAGGTTTTCATTATTACATTATACTGTAATCAACAAATCTTAAAAATCTATAAACACAAATTGTATTGTTAAAAATGTATAAGAGGTTTTTTATAGATGTTTATACTGAAACCAAGCAATTAAATATATATTTAATATTTTTGGAAAATATGAAATCAATCTACCATTGTACTCATAGGCGCCAAGTACATGGGTGCTCGAGCACCCATTGAAAATATTTATTGGGTGCAGAGCACCCAATGGCCAATATATTAATTATAATAGGTAAATCGTAATATCCGAACTGTTTTTGGGTTTTTTTAAAACTGAATCAACCGTGCACTAACTGTATCACCTTAGTATCTAATATTTTAACAAAGTTCAATCTAACATTATCAGAGTGTCGTGATCAGTGTTATGATGGTGCTGAAAATGTAAGTGGTCATATCAGTGGTCTCCAAAAAAGAATTTTAGATATTGAAAAACGTGCTATATATGTTCACTGTGTAGCACATACTTTAAACTTTGTGGTCCAAGATGGTATGATGAGTGTAGATAGATCTCGAGATTTTTTAGCAATGATAAGATCTATTTAGTGTTTGTACGCTATTCTCCCAAAAGGCAGGCAATTTTCAATGCTCAATTTTTTTAAATTCTCAATCACTTCGTTCATTCTGTCCAACCAGATGGTGTATGCGAGTAAAGTCTTTAAAAACATTATACTACTCGTAAAATTATGCAGTTTTAATAAAGTTTTTAGATAATATATCAAAAGATAGGTCAGAGAATGGTGCCAAAGCAAGTGGTTTTCTCAAACAATTGCACAAATATGAATTTTTATTTTATACTAAAGTAATGATTAATATTTTTGAGAGGGTTGAAGTCCTCAATGCAGAACTTCCATGAAATAAAAATTTTAATTGTTTAAAATGTTACTAAAAACTTTTATTTTATTATATACTCGGACACTCGGTATTCATTAAAAATTGTATAAAATATTATATTGTAATTTGTAAATATGTTTTGTTACCAGTTTATAGAAAATTTAGTATAGAGTGTGAGGGGGAAAGCCCCTCACTAATACTTGACGTCAGTGCACACAGAATTTTTTTCGGTGGGAGGGGTGTTATTCTATTAATAATTTGCTATAGAGATAAATATTGTATAGCCCTAACATTATACTAGGCCTCGGAGAAATTTCGAACCCCCTTAACCCCCACCACAACCCTGCGTGCGCCGCTGCTTGACATTGGTAAGAGCACCCAATACATTTTTGAAAACCTGGCGCCTATGATTGTACTAATAGTAAAATAAATTACTAATACAATATCAATATATATTTAATTTATTAAATTATATCTAGTAATATTGGTTAATAATAGGTTGTCTCCGCTCAGAATCGTTTGTGTACAATAATTTATCATTGAATTCAAATTTAATACATCATCCATTAGAATGACCCACTTGACACTTACTACACAGCAGAGCATTACCCACTTCCCCACCATTTACTATAAAATTTGTACTAAACGTTTTCATTATTAAAATCAAAAATATAATTTTTTTTTTTTTATTTTGAGCTTGAGGCCTGCAACTTAGGCCATTAAGTGTTTTGTTTTGTTAGTAGGGGGGGGGGCGGTTGAAAACACGTTTTTTGTATGTGTGACAAGGATTTGTTGCTAAAAATCCCGGGTGGTCACCCATCCGGGAACTAGCAACGCCGGCCGTTACGCAGACTCAGTGTGTTTCCGCAGTTGAGTGCACACACTGCGCCGCACCAAGCCACACAAATATAATTATATTATGCTTAAAATCATTGACTTTTATTGATTTTTTTATCACTGAAACCTTTACATATCGGATACTCTTAGTTACTGAAATTGTGTCCGCTACTCGGAGGTGTTCGCTGTTCCGTGTGTTCAGTTTCTAGTTTGTTACAAAAGAACGTATGTTATGTGGAGGTATGCGCTTTTTAGAGGTGTCTGTTAAGGGAGCGTTCACTGTACTCTTCTACTAACTTAAAACCTTTTTTGACATTTAATCAAACTTTAGACAAAAATCTATTATTAACAGAGTAATAATGCTATACCTATTGAAAATAATATAGCCATTGAATCAATCAACACAATATAGTGGTCGAAAAAGTGTTGGCTTATAAGTACCTAAATCAAGTATGTAAATGTAACAAAGTAGTTGAGCACCTATATCCCAGATTAAAAAAGAAAAAACCGTGTCTACCAGTCTTAGGATTTCAGTAGAGTTTATGAAAGTAGCAAAAGGTTTTTCTTTTTTTTTTTTCGTTTTCTGCCCTCTGGAAAATACGACATTTACTGCGACAAACGAAAGCGCGAGATTGGAATAGCAAAGTCTGTATTGTAAATATTCATGAGACTGTATAGAAGATAAAAACTAAAATATATATATAAAAAAAAGAAACAAGAAGGAAAACCTGCCCTTTTCACGGGTTGTATAATATATATTGAGTAAAATCCACCCCTAGCTGTTGCAACACAATAAAGCAGTTTGAAGATGTTGAAAGCGGATCTCGCCAATAACGATTCCAACGGCGTAGTCGGGTTTATATTATATCTTATACTTTCTTCTTTCTCCTCGGTTTCCCTTTTCTCTCTTTCTTTCCTTTACGAGCTTTGCAGCTACAAAGTGATCCGGGAGGGATGTGTCACCCTCGCCAGAGCCGTCAAAGTTTTTATGGCCGTCGACCCGCCCCTTGTGTGGTGGGAGGGAGGCATAACTGTAATAGCTGGCATGCGGAGCCCCAATATTACGCTCCTTACGCGTTTTATGGGTTTATTTATTGCGTCCTCTAAAACTCTTATTAACAATGTCTCGCACACAAACGACTGCGGCAGGGTTGTTAAATCTTTTCTTTATTGGAACTTCTGCTCTTTTATACCCTCCCCCCTTGCATTCACTTTCACAATGAAAATTAATTGTAAGAGCTCGCGTTCAAGACCTAAACTTATATTGACCAGTGACACACTATACGACTATCGCCAGCCAATTGACCAATTTATTATACTTTTAGGTTATAGTTTTATGGTTCAAATATAGTTTAAAATACACGTAATTTATTTTAAGACCTGCTGGTTGAGTAATTTACCATGTTTTTCAATTATAGCAATCTATAGGTAGTGTTATAACGTGTTTTCAGTGAATATTAAATGGTATTATACAGGTATTTACATTTTAACAATAATTATTTTCCTTAAGTATCCTGTAAAAAATAAATAGTTTAAGGTATACTCACTGTTTGTAAATAATATAAATAAAACAAATTTTAGGGTACCAGCCTATTGAGTAATATAATTAAAAAAATATCCAAAACTGTTATAAACTCTATGTATTACTCAGTGTTAGAAAATAAAATATCCTTTTACAAAAAACAAATATATCACATAATATTGTAATATACTCCACAATATTATGTCAATATTAGTTGTTATTATGATATTTCTATTTTCTAAGTAGGTAAGTAGTATAAAAAAAAAATAATAAACGTTCCACAATATTTTGTAGTAAAATTAAATCACTGCATAAAACCGTAAAATACCAAATTACATTTCAAAGTGTGCAAACGTCAACACCTTAATGAAAATGTTTAGTAAGTCTAAGGCAGGACATAACACATAAACAAGTATATATACTGCTTTTGTTTATTCTTTGAGAGTTAAATTTCAATGAAATAAAATGTACCCCTGCTTCAGCCTCGGGGGATGAAAGAATCACAAGAATCCCGTCTCCTTTTCCCATTTAGTACAGTAATAGCCTTGGGAAGCGGGAGAGAGAAGCGAGCAAAAGCCCTGGCGTTGTGCGGGCGTGTCACCGTTAGCCGACCTGGCGAGGGAATGGAGGTCGGGGAAATTTATAACCGTAAAGCTTTGAGGTTAGGGGTCGTAAGGGAGCCCTTTTGCCGAGCGTTTAACCGTATTCCATTATCGTCGTACGGTCTGCCGGTTTTATGACTATATTCGAGGGACGATAAAAGATTCCAGACGTATTAAATACGGTCGACAAAACGGAAACTAGAATGAACATGGACTCGAATCGCAGACGACGGTTTTATCGTCTTCACTCTACTGTAATAGTAGAAGTAGTAGTAGAGGGGCGGTGGGAATCGTAATTTCAGAGCAATTCTGGAACGTTATAACCGTTGAAAACAAATAAACCGAACGTCGTCGTCATAAGACATTTTCATTTTATCATCATACCGCTCGTGTACCTCTACCTATTTATACTCTATTTTATTTTCGTGTTTTTCTTATAGACCGACGAAAAATCATTAAAGGACGCGAAACGAGACAAACAACACGTGATGGGTCAACTATGGCTCCGGTCGGAAGTGGACAATCTGGAGTACAAGATGAAATACTCTTCAAGGAAAAAATCGTTGCCCACATGTATCGTGATCGATACAGATGCTTTGATTAATTATTCGTTGATAATCAAGAAACTTGTTAACAGCACCAAGTTTATTGTAGTAGTACCCGCAATTGGTATGTACCTGATACGTTTATCGACATAATTGTTCGCTAATAAAAAAAATTTCAACGTTTATGTTAGTTTTTTTTTTTTTTATTATTATTATTATTTTTGTTTCAGTAATATCGGCATTAGACGAGCAAAAGAAACTAAGCAAAGAAGTCAGGCTGACTATACGTTGGTTAGAATTTCAGTTGCAAGAGGGAAACTGCAACTTAAAATCCCAAGGAATACATGAATCACTACCAATTAAACTAGACGGTCCACCGAAATTGAGCAAAGAAATTTGGCAAGCAATAATTACTAAAATTACTTTAAAGTTCCTATCAATGTATTAATGGTGTTTTTTGTTATATTTACAGTAATTTCAAACATATTTTGGAATGTTGCAACTATTTTACAGAAGAATATGGTGAGAACACAGGACTTGTTACGTTAATTACAGGGTCAGACGACCTAATGGAATCACCAGAGCTCATGGAAATGGCTAAATCAGTCAGTGAGTAGTTGTTTTCGTTTAAAATTTTTTTTTTTTTTATTAGATAAAAATAAGTATTTAAAATCTGTAATATTTATATAAAACATGAATAGCACGAGGAAGGAGGCCCATCAGTGTGGATACCCTCTAACTTGGGTTTATAATATTAATGTTAAATACATGGTTTATATTTTAAGATGTTCATTATTTATGACTAAATATTATTTTTAGAAATCAATATTGAACACATAAAGACATTCCAATACCAATTAAAAACAGTGAAAAACAAAGGATGAAACATGGTTTTGGTTTAAAATATTGATTTTTATTGTTCACTCAATGGTGCATCAATGACCAATGTATACAATGACGAGAATTTGATTGTCAATCACACCGCGCTGTAATGAACACGTGGACCAGATTTAACTTTCGGGAATATTGAAGACCTCGATCGACTTATTTTTTACATCCGTTACGAATATAATATATAAATCAAGGCTAAATCCAAAAACGAGAAAAATGTTTTTTTTTTATTATTATTATTATTATTATTATTGTGTTGTATATACTTTGCATACAACATTATTATATAAAGAGGATCCCAAGGTATAAAATGTTGTATACCTAACCGATGATGACCATTTAACAACTATTCGTCACAACGTCTATGTCCATCTTTCCTCGTCCTGCTTATATGACGTGTAGTAAATTGCGTTAGTATATATTAGGTATGTAGTTTTCATTTTATAAATATCCTTTTTTCATAAATTTAATACATTTGAATGTTATCATTTTATCAATATGATGTTTAACTCTTCTTTCTAAGGTTTTTGTTTTCATTTTATAGATCTTATTTTCAAACGATTAAATATAGATTTAATAATGCATGTAGAAATCCAGCTTGTTTGTCTTTTTCATTATTTACCCACCTGAACCTCCGTGCAAAAGCGGCGATTATTATAACGTCGTTTTTATTTTTTTGGGGGTGTGGCACAGCGGCACTCGTTGTTTATCCAATGTTCCTTTTGTTTATCCGGAGGAAAACGATTTTTGAAAAGTGTTTACCGACCGGAAGTTAAGTACTCTCCCCGGTTGTGTACGGTGTTACCAGCCGTAGTTGTAGTGGCGGTGTAGTGTGTATTATACTCGTCAGACTCTGGATCGCAGCTATGTCAACACTACATCGGTGCCGTTCTGGTGAGCACGCGTGCTTCGATTTGTGGCGCTACCGGAGATGAGCAAGCGAAATTAATAGGACGAATGGATGGGACAGGTATGGGGAGGGAAGCTCAATCGAGACATCTCAATAATAACGACAGTGCCGCTGACGAGAGGGTTGAAATAGTGATGGTGGTGGTATTTTTTTTTCACATCTACCCAGGCCATTATCGTTTTACAAAAGGCACGACGGTGGAGCGTATATATGCAGAAGTAGTGTATATTATATAAAGTAGTGTAGAATATATATATATGCGTACATAAATGAACGTGTGTATTGGAGTTAGGTGTATACATGGGGAGCGTCGCGTTGTGTAATAATAATAATTAGACGAAGGAGGGTGCAGCCGGTGTGCGTGCATGTACACGCCTCAAACCGTACATATACACGGGGTCGAACAACCCCTTTTTTCGTAATTGTTTGCCGCGCAGAGTGTAGGCACATAATATATATATATATATGTATACTATACAATAAGGTTTTTTCCCCTCTAGTGCTATATAGCTATCTGTTAATCCGTTATATTTATTATTCCCCGTCGTCACGGTACTACAACTGCGCGGCTATAGTTTAATACGCCATTAGCGTTCAATTTCGCGTGTGTGCGACGAGGGTTTATGTACATATTATGTGCGTGTGTGTTTTTTTTATTTTCCACCCGCCCCGGGCGGCCGCAAAACGAATGGGGTGAAAAATGAACGGGGCACACACGCCCGGCGTGGATAATCCGCGGGATTAATGTCAACAATATTATTCCGCGGCGGCGGTCCGTGCAAAAAGACTGTTAGTCAAACTACACGACCGTATAATATACACATTATTACTACTGTTATCGTTGTTATCTACGTCGCGCCCGCCGAGGGGTTGCTGCTTTGTATATATATACGCAGTAATTGCAGAGTGTACAGGGTATCTGCCCTGCGCCGACGACAACGCGATGATAATTTATTTCAATACCTACGAATTTTAATTTCAAAATATGTAGAGGTATACAAATGGTTAAACGCGAGTCGGATGGTTTTGACTTGGACATTTAGTTTGTTGGTAAATGGTAATACGATATTTTTATAACTTTGTTTTGGATTCTCATAGTGCAAAATAATTAATTTTTTTGAAAAACCAACATGTTTTCCCCGCAATATGTTTTATAGTTTTGATAAACTCGTTTCCTGTTTATAAATAAAAAAACTTTTTAAATAATCTAATCGAATCCAATCTGAATTTTTTTCAACGGTTATGGCCAGCTGTCACTGGACCAACGAGGCCAATCCAAAAGTTTTCACGCTGTTGGATCGTGTATAATGTTGAAGATTTGTATGCGCATTTGTACGGTCTCTACGAAACCTATCAACGAAGCCTGCTGCATTGCGATGTATCATCTCTATGAACGCCTTATGGCCATAAACGTACGATTAAAATGTTTAATTTTTTTTTTTTAAATTCTGTGTTTATTACAAAATACCGAAAAGACTCAATGAAAAGTACTCATAATCGTAAATATATTTAACAAATAACAATATAGATTTTTTTTTTAAATAACAACTATAGGCAACATTAGTAACATTTTTCGTAATATTTACATCCGCCTTTTCATGTAAATATTGTATTTATTACAATTCACTAACGTGCTTATAAATAAATATGTATCTATATCTTTCCTTACCACATGTAATTATTGTGCCCTATTATAGCCTATAAGCATAGATTGTAGGTGTATATTTAGTATATAAAATAAATAAAAAAAGTAACATTTTAATTTGCTTGACGCTAACCCAAACAAATGTAGAATGACAAGTTAGCTTTACTGAAGACAATAATATATACCTAACCACGATGTCCACGATTGTTGGTAAACATTCACGCATTTGGATAAATTTTGTCGAAATAACGCCCTTGGAAGTTAGGTTATGTAATTTTCCTAAAAACGTAACATCGTGATTAATAAAATGTATGTTGATTTAAATAAATTTAATTAAAATTCATAATTTCATTATTGAAGTATTGCCTTAACAAATAAATATCACACTTGTAAGATACTTGAAACATGTTATAATATAGGTACGTTTGATTATTAACATTATGGACATTAGTCATTAATTATACATTATACACTTATTATACTACAACAGTGGTGTAGCTAAATAGCCTATCCAGAACGCCGTGTGATCATTATTTTGTTTTTAATAAAATAAACAAAATCAGGAATAATTCTGCAAAATGTATAATCGAGTCGATGTGAGGCTTGAATAATGTCTTAGTAATCAATACTTGCTTGAGGATGTAAGCTCACTAATTGTTTATTCCTCTGAGCCTTGCAACAGCAAATTTGAGTTCAGCTGAACCAATCTTGCGTTGTTAGGTTTAATATTATTATAGTAAATTGACCTATTATCAAACCTAAATGCTAGAAATATTAACTATGTATAAGGCTTTTTCATTATATTTTAATTGTTATGCAAATTAATTATGGGTAGGTATTTAAAATATCACAATTTAAAAATGACATATGGCAGAAAATGTTAGCTATACTTAAAGTTTGATAATAGGTCAATTCACTCTAATATTAAAGCTGACAAGTGACAACACAAGATTGATTCGGCTGAATGTAAAATTTCTTTCTTGTATGTGGATTAGAGAGAGATAACAATTAACAGTGCACTGACATCCACTAACCTTAACGCCATTGGTAAAGTATTTATAATTATTTAGCTAATTAAAACAGATAGGGCCGCGGTCCAAAGTACACATAACAGATGACTTATACACTAAACTCTGCAAATATTAAACAGATACACAATTTTCCAAACAAATTAATAGTGTATACCATATTTATTAAATATAAAGGACGCCAAGGACAGCTCCTCATCAAAATGCATCATTCTATAAATCGATCGGTCGAGACTTAAGGGAGTACTTAGTGATAAAATTATGTATAAAGATTGTTTAAAATATAATCGAGGCCAGAAGCTTGGTGTTTTCAAATTAACTTGACTAAGTAGGTATATCACGGCACAGTTCACTGACCCTTCAAGTATGCAGAAATATAGGTAATGTATTATCATTTTAAGTCCATATACTGTCGCACGATAAATATTTATACAAAAAACAGTTGTTTAGTCATTAAATCGGGACTATGATAATAAGTAATAACGGTAAAAAAGTTACCGTGTCTATAAGTAGAGTGATATAGGAAAAACACACACACACACGGTCAATAGTCTGAGTGCGGAACAGCATAATAATTTACGTAGGTAATTAAAGGCAGGAATTATAGGCATTTTGAGATCTGTAGCCTACCTAAGTATTAAAAGAGCTATGCGTAAAATAACAAACAAAATCAACAAAATGTATCGAGATCACCCCAATTTATGGTATAGAAATTAATATACCTCTGTCTAACGTATACTTAATAATTGCCATAGAAAATGGAAATCGTGCTTTAAAATTTGCCTTCACTTAATTTTCCAATTTTCCACCAAAAAATATTTGAGAGCCTCTTGACACGCCTGGCTTACGCAATAATATTCAGTGTTCAGATATAGTTTTGAAGTATAGATATACGCGCGGTGTACGATTAATAATAGGATCATACCGATATATCAGCATATCAAAACATTTTAAACGCCTCGTATACGATATAATAGTGAATATAATACGTGTAACTACATTATTTGTATATTATATGGTTTTGCAATAATGTTATTGCAGTGTATAATTACGGGGCCGCGGCAAGGGAGATCAAGTGGCGGCGGAAGCGGCTGCTGTATGTATAAGAGCCCGGTTACCCGAGAGTCGGTCCTCTCTGCAACGTAGGTACCTAAATATATAATATATTGTACACAGCGGTGGCTGTGTTAATAATTCCCATCAGCGGCGGTGGAGGTGAGATAGGGTAGGTACTCGTATACACACAGTAGTAGTACAATACCAGGTAGCGCGTCGTATGCACATATTTAATATTATAATTGTCTTCTCGACGGCCGAGACCCGCACGCGTTAAATACGTTTCGCGGTCTTGCCGGGTGGAATAACGTTCGCCGTCGAGTGCACCGTTAACGGCGATGGAGGTAGGCGGACGTGTGGTAGGAAGGACGGAAGGAAGGAAGGAAGGAACGAGAACGGCTAAAGGGAGGGCGGCCTTTATAGTCGTCGTCGCCACCGCGGGTTTTATTTAACCGAGCTTTTTCGTTAAGTATCCGACGAGAGCCAGAGAGCCTCGTGGTCTTGTGTATATATTTTATAGAGGGAGAATGAGACAGAGAGAAAATGTGGGGGAGTGTGAGCGAGACCGTACGATTGTGGGGGGCGGAAGGGAGCGCTTGTTGTGTTTTTGCACTCGGCGGCAAAACTCTTTTCATATTCCCCTTTTGCAGTGTGTATATATTATATATGTGTGTATTGAGGGCAGACGACGGAGAAGGTATGAATGAGAGCGTATATATTATATACATGCTCAAAGTCAGAGGACAGACGCGGTGGCGGCATCCTCTATATATATATACACAAGTATATATGATAATATTATATATAATGACTGTGAATCCTACTGGAGCGCCCCCTCATTCACCCGACCACTGCAGCTAGAGGGAATCGGTTCTCCTCGCAGAGCTTCGGCCTTATAACACAATTATTACCCTCGAGACTCGACGGCGTCGGCATCCTATCGCCTTTGAAGAAACAGACGAAAGTTTTAATTTGCGTCTGAAACACTGCGAATCCCCCAAGGCCCGTCACGGGGTATGTATATATTTATGATACATTGTATAGGTAAGCTGCAGGTACCCGTAACGCCGGGTACGCGGTGTATATTAAATATATACATATTAGATATGCAGTCTGAGCTCAGCAGCTGTCGGTCGCCAAGAAAAGTAATATAAAAAGCCCACGGCAGTGGACCCGAATCGCGGATTTGCGTATCCTCCTCGTATATACATGGCGCACTCCCTAAGCCGTATTATTTTACACTCGCGCGTGTATAACGACCGAAATCGAATGTATGACGATGGGATGGACAGTAAAAACTACGATGAAACTTCGTACCTTTACCGCCGGATACCTACGAAGCGCGTTCAGTTATTTAGCGATATTTAAAAAAAAATAAAAAAAACGAAAAGGGTGATTATATTATGTTCGGGACGACGACGACGACGACCGACGACCCACGACGGCGCACCACTGACGTCGTCCCTCGCGCGCCTTTGCGGTGGCGGTGGCGGCGATGGTCGACCGCATTTGCGGCCAACTCGAACGGAAAACGTATACACATGTTACGCGCACACCGCGTTAATGCGACTTTCGGTTTGGGTCAGTGCTCCCCACGAGCGCGAGCGCATATATAATTTACGGTATTCGCGACTACTCTCGTGCGAGTAGTTTCCGGGACGATAATAATAATAATAATATAACACCACGACTGCACGTATATCATACACACACATTATCAGAGATGGCAGTATGCTATTACTTTGTTATATATAGATACCTACATATTTTGTACCTATTCGCTATTGTGTATCTTGTTTTATATTTTAACATAATAATCGTATGCATTCATTGTATCCAGGTGGCAGGTAATTATGTCTACTTGCATCTATAGATACACGTCTTTTCTGTGGTTTATCTTTTGACTTGTACATATACTATATTGTATATGTATATATATTTGTGAATTCATTATTCAACCAAAAAATATCAATAATTTATTCAAACAACTACCTAGACACGTTTTTACGGAAGAAACAATATGATTTCAATATAGGTAATTGACGGAATCATAAAACAAGTTTAAAAGGATCTGCAGTCTGCACTTTGCACGGGCATGAACTGTTTTTTAATTTGTAACGAAAAATAATAATAGTGCATACCTACCTAGTTCTGTCGAACAGGGACAAATGGACGCGGCCGTTTAGACGTTTGGACAAAATTATAATCAACATTATAGTTTGATCACGATATTGGGGATTATCTGACATTATCGAAATCGACGTTTTCGAAGTTGTTTAGACCAGTATTGTATATGAATTCAATTGTGTTAGTTTTACATAATCTGATTCACTTAATGATGATTCGGAGGCTGCAAAAGTCGAGGTTTCCATCAATCGTCTGAAAAATTGAGTAAAATATTTGGAGTATGTATAATAGAGTTTTGAATGGGAAATACAGAACCAACAATCACGCCGAAGCTGCCAACAGAAGATTAAATATGGAGATGGATGTTAATCATCCAAGTTTGTGGTTTTTTATAAGGTTTCTTCAGAAAGTACAAGCAGGTAGAGACTTTTATTATAGTCAATTAGAAGCAGGAAACAGTCCCCCTAAAATATAAAAATAAAATATTGATGGGGATAAGATGATTTTAAAAATAGTTCAAAATTATGAACAAAAGGGAATCTCCACATTTTTGAGAGGGATAGCCCAAAATATTTCTGTACAATAACGATTATATTTTTAATTATTATGCATAATATGTGTAATGTAATTATTGAATTTTTAAAATTATGAACATTAATTATTTTATTGTTTAGCAATATTTTGAATTTATGCATATGTAATATAATTTTTAATTATTATAAATATTTGAATAAAATGTATGCTTATAATAGTTATAACTTATAAACTATAATGCTTTATGATTATTCTACTCTATATGTATATTTATATTTTATCGTTATAGGTTTATGTAAAAATATTAAATAATTATAATAATATGTCCTCGCGTCCAAATGTACTCGATTTAAAATCTTTAGGAGACAGAAAGGTCGATTGCAGTTTTGTGTGTTTGTCAAAATCAATCAATTTTCAAACTGATGCTCCTACAATATTAAACAAAGTTCCTTTCTAGTTACTTATCCTTCGATGGAACTATCACCGTTTCCATTCCTTTCTCATTTCAGATCTCC